>JACSZP010043864.1:0-10776 GCA_016161895.1 Pinna nobilis | reverse complement strand
CATTGTATTAGGGAATACAGGCCACCGTGGCCTAGTTGTCGTTGTTGCATTGTTGTTTAACGTCCCACTCAAGAATATTTCACTCATATGGAGACGTCACTGTGTGCCGGTGAAGGGCGACTAATTTTGCCTGTGCTCGGCACGTATGGCCGTAGAGCAGGGAGGGTTCTTTAATGTGCCAACACCTACTGTGACACGGGACCTCGGTTTTTACTGTCTAGTCCGAACGACATGGACGGCCAACCGCGGAGTGGCACTGCGGGAATCGAACCCCGGACCCCTCGGCTCGAAGTCGAACACGCTAACCACTCGGCCACGGAGGCCCCCCTTGGCCTAGTCACGGATTAGTGTGTTCAACTTCGAGCCCAAGCTATGGTACGCCGGTTGGCCGTCCCTGTTTTTCGGTTGAGACAGTTAAAACCGAGGTCCCGTTTCACATGTACAGTAGGTGTTGGCACGTTAAAGAACTCTCCCTGCTCTACGGCCATAATCGCCGACCATAGGCAAAATTTATCGCCCTTCACCGGCACACGGTGACGTCTCCATATAAGTGAAATATTCTTGAGTGGGACGTTAAACAACAATACAACAACAACAACTTGCTTGCTAACTTTCAAGTAGACGTCACCGAATACTGGCGTAGGATTTTAAATGTTGGCCTACTTTCTGTACTTGTGAAAACTTAGCCAGTGACGTATCTGTGTCTCTGATTTAGCCGTGGGGTATATGTTATCATAGAGTGCAGATCTGTGTCTTATATATTGAGGCTTACGTAGACTGGCATAATGGCGACATAGGCCGATAGCTGATGGTCTAGCTAGCTTGTGACGTAAGCAAGGTGCTATTTGAGCGAGAACCCGCCATATTTGCAAAGAAAATAAAACAAATGAAACTAAACTTCACACATAGATCATGTCTAGGTTTGTTTTGAATTGTGCATTATAATGGCATCTTAACACTTCATTAATCATCGGGGCCTCCGTGGCCGAGTGGTTAGCCTGTTCGACTTCCAGCCGAGAGGCCAGGGGTTCGATTCCCGCAGACGCCACTTCGCGGTTGGCCGTCCCTGTCTTTCGGATGAGATAGTAAAAACCGAGGTCCCGTGTCACAGTAGGTGTTGGCACATTAAAGAACCCTCCCTGCCATAAGTATATGGATATATATATATATATATATATATATATATATATATATAAGTATATGGCCATAAGTGTCGAGCACAGGCAAAATTTGTCGCCCTTCACCGGCACACGGTGACGTCTCCATATGAGTGAAATATTCTTGAGTGGGACGTTAAACAACAACAAACAACAACAAACAAAACATTAATCATCTGTAAGTTTCGTTATTTCTATCTATATCTACTATGTAGTGAAACGGCATTGTACGTAACGAAAAGTAGGTAACGTAAATCGTAGTACATGTATAATCATAGAATTTATAAACGTAGGTCTTGCGGCTGTTTACGTGACATTTCCGTATAAGTAAAAGATTATTGAGTGTGACGTTAATCAACAATAAAAACCAACCAACTAAAGTTTTGTAATATATTTTTTAACTGTTGTTTTTTTTAATAAACGTAGCCGAATTATTTAAAAGTAGTTATTACATGTACCTCCAATAACTTGATAAAACGTGAAAAAAAAACAAAAAACATGGAACATTTTACGTTACATCTACTTTCAGTTTGTGCGTCTCTTTATATTTGTAAGTTTTATTTCACGTTTCATTTTGAAATTGGGATTTGAGTTTGCCGGACAAATCTATAAAATAATCTTAATATAATCCAATTTCCTCCAAAGGGAAGTATCCTTGTAAAAATACGACAAAACACTCTGTTTCCACAAATTTTCGGCGCCCTTGGCCTTTATCAAGTGGTTTTGTCGTATTTTTATGAAAATAATCAGTTAATAATTCGACGCAGAAAATTGCAAAATTTTGTCACTTATCTACTCACGCGCAGATTTTTTGAAAATAGTTTTTTTTTTCTACTTAATTGTTAACAAATCAGTCTGTTATCTGCCGTACTGGTTAAGTCATACAAGTGAATGTATAGCATTATTATGGCAAAGAGAAATACTCATTCAGGACAATCCTGTACTCATTTTTAATTTCTTTAAATTAAAAGTTAATAAAGTACACTTTATACAAAAAGAAAAGTTTTTAAAACTGATACCTACAATTAAGCTGATTACAATTTTATCATCAATAACGGGTCCCTTGTCTTTGCAGCTTTTGAATCATTAAAGATTCATTTGGCTGAAAGAAATAAGTTTGCGGAAAATTTGAGTAATTGAAAATTTATAAATAACAGCTTAAAATATTATTATACTTCCAAAAAAAAGTTCAGATGATTTACAGGTAAAATTTACCTGTGTAAGCAATCAGTAATTGCTATAAAACAAAACCTTGGTTGTATAAACACCTTTTGTTTTCTTTTGTTTTATATTTGTTGGCATACCTTGGATATTTGCTTTCTAAATGTTGGCACTCCTTGAATGAACCGATTTTTGCACGAACACATGTAACATGTGCGGAATGCCCCCCCCCCCCTGTGTAACACACTTAAATCTAACCATCCCTAGAGTATAGGTTCTCAATTAAGCTTAATGGAAAGGGAAGATTTAGTAATCCAATTAAGATTATTATGTTACAATTAGGTTTTGAAATTTTTTATTTAAAAAAAGATAAAAAAAACTCTCTATTACAAGTTAATTTTGATTTGTTTGAAATAAATGATTTTGGCGTATCCTTGCTTGTACACTATTAGCTATATAGTAGAATATCAGAAAAGCGAGATATATTTGTGTATATATATATATATATATATATCTGTGTGAGTACATATGTAAAAAGCATACGCATTTTAATAGAAATCGATTACATGTATTTATAAAATGTAAATTCGTTTACACTTCTTGTTCTTACCCGTCTACGATGTTAAAATGAAAACTACAGGCTAACTGGGGTTTATCATCTGATTTACTTTATGCTCATTTGCATTTAATCCATTAGGGATTTTACCTAGTCTATAGATCTATATGTAAACGACGTGAACCATTGAGGGGTGTCAAAATGACATAGAATATAAGTATCCTATGGTTATACATGTATAAGGCGACTCATATAAAAATATAACCTGTTGCACATAACAAATCAATAATTCAGATTACATGTATATATACATCTGACGAAAAGTGAGGTGACTATCGAGATCAGCATCCGAATGAGTCTTTCGGCTTACAAACAGACTAGGATTCCCCATGTACGCACCTCCGGTGGGCATCCATCCTTCTCTGCCAGCATTGCACACTGTATTGAGTGGCTGGTTTTACTAACACATTCCCCTATGTAATCTCCATCCCCATGTTCGTCAAATAGGGTAAATACCTCCTCCACAGCTCCTCCCGTATCCATTGTTTGACATATCACAACATGGATGCACAGACAAAATGACGTCTGCTGTGGAAATACTGTGAAGGTCACGGCTAGTTAATGAATAATGCACGTACGCGGACTAGACTTTGTAAAATCATGCGACGTCATAAAAAGCACTATAAATCTTCAGATTGTATCATGCAGATTAAATGTTGTAAAACAGGGCGAGCTGTTTGTTTATTTTCTTCAGTACTGCCTCTTGCATAATGCATGTCAAGAATACAACAGACTGTTGTCGGTTTGGAATATGATTTCGTTAAATGGCCATATAATTTTAGAGTATACGTACTTATTTGTCTTCTTAAGTAAGGTGTCCTTAAATGTTATCATTACTTTCAATATTATTTCAGATGTATGATAAACCTTTGCCCATGAATAAGGGTCCACATTTACGTGGGTGACGTATTGTCGAAAAGTAGAAATTACAGGCACTAATTAACGAGTCGTCCAGAAAACAATTTACAGATTATTGGACAAACACAAATCTCAGAGATGGGATCGGCTGCCGTGGAGGAGTATGCATCCAGCAAAATCCGCCGTGTGCCACAGTCATATTAAAAAAAATACACAAAATCCTTTGATACAAAAATCTACAGAAACTGCTAAGTCGATATTTATAAACAAATAAAACACGCCAAAAAAAAATTGTGTTATGTTTTATCCACATCATGTTCCAGGGGAGCCGCATCATTTCTTTTACGTTGCAAATATATATTACTTCATTTAAACGTTAAAATTATGGGTCTTATTTTTTCAGACCACACCTTTTTCTAAATCTTCTTGAATACTAGTTCATCGTTGTACTATAGTTTTATTTTGTACAAAACCACTGTACCCTAGTTCTCCACCATAAATATTTGAGGACAAAGATTTTTCCCCAGTCCGAAGGTAATTATCATACTTCAAATTCTCCCTATGAGTTATCATACGGTCAAATTCTCCCTATGATAAATATATCTTTCAATTTCACGTCAAATTAATTTGATAATTTAATTTGACTTATTTTATTAAATTTAACTCACTTTACATACTTTATATTTCTATTTTATTTTTAACTTCAAATTAAAAAAGATTTTGAACAGAAATTCTTTATCTAGAATATTCTCTTTACTTGTTTATTTCGAAAGTAATTTTCACAAACAAGTATTATAGAATCATTCCCCTATTGTTCACACAGATATCTTATCAGATTAATAGGGTATCGTAGTAAACAACCTATCTTTATAGCAAAGTTCCCAAAACAACTTTGCATTGTCATCAGAGTAAAACTTCAAGTTTCAACCGGAAAATTCGAAAGCCTATTAAAATCATATACAACCGTCCATATAGGTAACAATAGGTTCATTAATCAAGTAACATTAGGTGTCCAAATAGCCCCTATATTTGTCCACGCCTGTCATTCCCGCAGAAGTCAAACTAAGCGATAAAACTATCTTTTTCTGTTGTAACCTCTTGATTTTTATTATTAACGGCATAACAAATTGATAAATTACTCTTTTTGCAATGGTCAGTCGATTGCTTAAGTTTCGCATACGGTACCAAGCGCGTCACTTTTTGCTGGACAACCAATTAATAAACATCATCTTTGAAACTTAACCAGGCCTTGTTACCTTTTTACAGATTATATCAAACGTTTATCACACAACCCAAACAACCCGTGTGATAGATACAGTCTTTTCTTACCAGTAAAGGAAAACAATAAGAGTGAAATTCCATAACCACGAATTTGCATGGAGAAGAAATCATTATATTTCAAGTCAATGTCGGGCTGTATGATAAGACATCGAGCATCGCTGTATTTGCAAAATACTTTGAAGATAAATTCAACGACAATGAGCAACTTAAAGGGGATCTATGATATCTCAGTGACTCTTTTTATAGATATTTAATTCCACACATATGATTATAATTTGGCGACACATGTTCCCATGTGTCTATCTTTACATTTATATTTCATCTTTCTTACTTTGGTTCAGGATATTTGTTTGATACGAGAATTCCTTGATAATGCCCCCTTAAGAATGCTGGACGATATTCTGGAGCATGACTATATACAGTGACTCCCTTTCTCCACTCAGATTAAGAACTATTTCTCCTTTTCATCGACCTTGACATTTTACTGTGGATTTGCGAGGTTTCATGAAACAATTGCAACAGCTGTAGCATGCTAACAGGAGATGCGGACTCCTTCTGAGCACCTGGTATCATTCCGTTTGGGATTCACAATTGTTTTTCGTGTTGGTACCGTTATCAATCCCAACTTGTCGTACTTCATAGGACTCGCAGTTAAGAACATCCTTTGGTACTTCTTCGTGGTTTACTTTTCTGGTCAACAGAAGAACAACTTAGACGTAAGTGACGGGATTTTAAACACAGATGACTATTTCCAGGCACCTGACCTCAACCCTTTTCAGGGATTTACTTTCGTTAAGTAGATTTTCTTTAATTTTCATTCTGATTTGCCTGGTTATATATATATACAATGTACTTCAATAACTTTTAAACCCTGAACGTATGTTTTTTCCATCGAACTTATCGTAGCATTCGCTACCTAAGGTAGATAGTGGAACTGCAAATCAACACAACATTCATGCCGCGCTGTGTTAAAAAAAGAAAAGAAATCTGATTTAATTTTGGCAATACATTTTGTTTACTTACCCATCTTTCGTCTCTTATTTTGGACTAGAAAATTTGTTAAATCACAGAAATGAATATGATTGTGCATAATCGTCATTCCTCTACCTTACATGCAATTCGTTCTAAATGTGTCTCGATCTGTACATTAGCAAGATTTCATTTTCATACATTACTAATGAGGACTTTGATTATGTATACCCTATGTGTTATCTTAATTGTTTCTCTTACAAAAGTCGAGCTTGTATTTCAGACTAAGCGTCGTTAAACTTTATTGTATTTAGACTTCTGACATTTATTTAATTCCCATGTGACGTAAATGTTACTCTGATATGGGTATTATCTGTCTTCTATTTTTTTTCCACTAAAACCTAGCGTTGTCATTTTGGTTTTTTTTTTACATTTTTACAAATATTAGTCCAGGTCTCGTTCCTATTCACAGATATTTCTTTTACTCCTATCGCAGACTGGTTTATCTTAAAAGAATATAATTCTGATCATTTTGTAACTTTGTTCCCCCTCAGATGTAAATCTTAATCTTTGAATACATCCATCCATCTATCAATTTGTTCTGAATAGAAATCCAGGTTTCCTGCAATACATAAGGATAACAAAAGAGCAAGTGGTATCTTGGTGTTAAATAATAAGAAAAAAATCAAATAACAAAAACAAAAACACATGCTATTTCCGACATTTTATTGGTTAAGATATTTAACCTGTATAAAATATGCACATATAATTTTCATTTTGGTTATATCTTAAAAATATAGATTTACATGAATAGCATAACGGCGGAAAACAAAGGATTCCGCTAACCAATGAATGACATGTTAATAAAGACATGTACAAAAATAACCAGTTACGTCATAAATATTTACGACTATGTAAAAGATGGGGATTAAATCACTCTCCATGGGATGAAGGACATGTTACTGGTTAAAGGACCGAAATGTTCAACGCAGAATATTTATCTCTAAATGTTTGATGTCTGGTAGTCAATTAAGTATCAAAAATATGTGCTAGAATGGGTACAGTATGAACATTTTGTTGATGCAAATACTCAATACTTCAAGACAGAAGAGAAAGACGCACAAATGTAGTCAGTTTATCCTGTTAAGCTTGAATTGCTTTGAACAACACGGCTGTTATGAAATAAATATGTATATATAAATTCAAACATTACAGCGATTGCACGCACCTAGATATACATGGCAGAATCAATGGCAGAGTTGGTTAGTATTATAAGTAAATGGTAGCACTTGACTAGACAACCAGGTTATGTGAATAATATCATCTAAGCTATGTTAGGAAGAGTGACCGCCAAGAAATGTAACAGTTACAATATACAGAACCTATGAAAAACAAAATAAAAAAATCAAATAATTTGAAAAATGTAACTGATCTGGTAATGTATTTATTTTCCGTTTCAATAAATATACAGTAATCAACTGTACAGGTCATTCAGGGTGACAAGTCACTTGATTAATAGCTGAATTCAGCTCAGAAAAAAAATATTAAACTAATAAACTCACCTCTGATAATGACATTTGACCCTAAAGTAATAATAAGTCCATTGGTTATCAATATACATGTACATGTATAGTACTTTCTGAATTTTTTTGCATAAATTCCATATAAAAGCTCAGACTTCTGTAGTCAAAGATCAGATAATGGACATTTGCCAAAGCAGTCTCATGCCTAATAATAAACTGTAAACCTTACTGAATAACAAAATTTAAAATTTTTTCAATATTTGTTAGCCGTATACAAGACAAATTTTTATATTAACACAAGCCAGAAAAAAGATATTCTTACTACCCGAGGGAGTCATATTAACCGGAATGTTTAAAAGTGAAAATATGCAAATTAGAAAAAGCAAAATTTTCTAGATATGGAATAAACCATTATCACAATTTTCAGAATTTTAAAAAACTGACGATAATAAAATGCTTCATGTAATCAAGTCATAATTGATAAATGAATTTGCATATTACCTATGTCAAAGAGGCTAAGTAAAAAATGAAAGATAAATGTGTTTCTGCAAGAATCCAAGAATCAATATTAAGAATATCAAAAGATTCTCTATTAACTATGTAAAATAAAACTTATGTAAGATTAATAAATAATGAAATGAAACCCAACAACCAAAGAAATTGCAGTCTAATGTTTCTTATGAGATGAAAATGAGCCTTATTTCACATAAAAAGAAGAAGAAAAAAAAGATGAATATCATATGCACATTATCACAACTTGTAATCTCATTATATGAAAGAAAAAAAATCCCCAATTCTTGAGCACAGACCATATAACAGCAGTAAACACTGGGACAGAATACTTGTATAGAGATTTGAATTACAGAGGACTAATATGCACTTAGATAAATGACTCCCTATGTAACACTTGTTCCTTGACAAAAGTAAATCTTCAAAGACATTTCAATAATGCCAGACTTAAGTGAAAACCATGTTTTTTTTTTTAAAGAGATGATTCAATGTACTCTGGACATGCTACAGGATAAGGTAAGGTATTCCATGTGCTAACAGTAGTTATCTAACACAATCCTTTAGCCATATAGTTGCATCCAGTTTTAATTAGTGGAGGGGATACATTGCCTACAAGTGTACATGGTTGCACACCACTGGCTTTCCTCAAGTACATTGACAAGCGTCCTTGCTTGACAAAATCGACCAAAGTCAAAAACAAGCCAAGTGAGAAACTGTGGTAAAATCACAGTGCTAGCACAGCTCAGCAACTGACAGCCAAAAATTCAGAGAAAAAATATCCAATATACCACTACAATGATTAAAGAAAACTATTCTATAATATCCTTCTTTTCCTTCACAATAAGAAATAGATTAAGATTTACTAACTCTCTATTCATTATAATGTTAAATACAAACTCCTGTTCCACTGCCTAAAAATAAATACAATTTAATTACTACAATCTGCACTCCTGTCTCTTCATCACATAAAATTGTTCTTTTTTGCATAATACCATAAAGTCCTTTATCTTTATCAACATCAATTTTAGTTGATTTGTAAGTTTAATGTTTCAATATTTTTCTAATGTGTTCTTTCATCATGGAATTTACTTAAGCATGCCGCTAATGAAACTAATTCATATAGCGCATTATACCCCATGATGTTTGTGCGGAACTAGTATCTTTAATGGTGATGGAATGTAACTCTATGCAACCTTCCCCCTGAAGTGACGCTATCGCAAGATATCTTCTTCTAGCATCATTCTATACCTGACAATAGTTCTACAGAAACACTATCAGGCGTCATCTGACCATTGAATTAGTTCCAATTTATCAGTAAAGTTAATCAAAGGCATTTACAAAAACAACAAAAATTAGAACCTGACGAAAAAAGGCTATTACAGAGGTTTAATGAGATATACATAATTAGCACCAATCTAAGTACGAATATAATGAGGTAAATAATCAATGATAATTTATGTAACATCACAAGTGCTTCCACAATTTACAGATAAATACAACTGAAAAAAAGTCATAGCGATGCAATGCTCAAACTTATCGTGGATAGAACTACCACCACTGATTGTTAATAGGACATAGAAGTCATACTCGGGGCAATCAGTACAGAAAATTCAACAACAAAACTTAAGGAACTTGTGGCAGGTAAATGTATTGAGAAAAGTTGCTATCTTTCTGTGAAATGTTGTCTGTCTGTCTGACTGGGTGTCAGTCTGTGCTAGTATTGCTGAGAAAAGATTTTCCATACATGAGTGAAATGTAAAGAAAGTAAAGAAGGATAAAACCATGTACAGTCCACTCTCGATTTACCACAACCTGATAAACCACCATATTCCCATAAATTTCTGAAGAATGGATTTCCAACTATTAATAATTCCTGTTAAACAGCCATATTCACCTACCACCATCCACCACTGTATTTTCAAGCCAAACCTTGGAAACCCCGCTGAGTTTCACTCGATAGTATCGCCATTGAGCATAAAGATAGGTCAGACTTGCTACTAAATTGGTTGATCGTTTGAGACACATATTTACCTTTCTCTTTGGTTCTGATAACAAGTATATATACTGTAATATCTATGAAGTTTTCTGTGAATTCAAGTTTACTAACAATTTAAATAACTGTCACACCACGCATGTGGCCAATTATTTAATATAAATTTAGAAATTAGCATACTCGACCTACCGCCATATTCGTTATAACGCTATATTTTGGAAAAACAGAAGGAGGCGGTGTAACAAGAGTAGACTGTATACACAGTATTCAAAATACATTGAATAGATGGACAAACAAAACCGGGAAAACCGAAGAGAATGAAAACTAAAGAAAACTGGGCTGGAAGTAATCCAACAGTTTAAAATGACAGAGTTGGGTGATTTCTTATTGCAAATTGCAAACCACATTGCCTTTTACAATGGTATACAGAAATTGCCTTTCATTCACAACAGAGTAATGGGATAAAATAAAACCAATGAGATAATGATTGGTCAATGATCACTGGGTACTTGGAATGTTCACAAACATTCTGTCCTGTATTTTAGTTACTTGTACTATTTAAGAATCTATACATATCAAGATCTTTAAAAAAGTATTCATTCTATCATATGACATTCACAAGGGAATGCAAGAGAACAATAAAAAAAAAACTATCAGTAAGTTTCATCAATTCTTCTTTTTGGAAAAGGGGGGGGGGGGGGGGGGGGG
>JACSZP010043851.1:727-11482 GCA_016161895.1 Pinna nobilis | reverse complement strand
TCAAAATGTTTGTACAAAAGAAGTTGTTCAATAGCTAAATTCCAAATGTATCCGAACTGTCCGAAATACTGTTTCTTGACTTGACACACAACTCTATACACCAAAACCAAAACTAAAACTCAACTGACTCAACTGACAACTGAAAACTCAACTGCCAACTGACCCGAAATCAGTTACTAAACTCTATATATCTCTGAACCATTCTAAACCCCAAACAATACTCACACTGTAATGTCAACACATTACTTACAATTAAATTCTCTGTTTCACAACTCAAATACATTATTCTCATAAATGGTTCTTTCTTTGGGCTTTACTTGACAGGCGACCAAGGTGTTATTCCTGCCACAACAACATTAACTGACCATATGACTCTCAACTTCAAAGTTGATTACTATGGTTCATTTATCAAAACTCTCTCTTTTACAATATGTAGAGTATCCTGAAAGTGAATTGAGTCTAGGTTCCTTTATATGAGTGTTACAGAAGTGTAGTGTCTTCAGCAGACGAACATAAAGCGGTCAGATACTGTCTGCAGGAACAACTTGTAACATTTGAGAGTATGCCAGAATAATCGTACAATGATTCTTTTTATAAGGTCTTGCAAAATGTCTCTTTCAGTTCATCATTTATTGAGTATGTAATGCTTGTGATCCACTTCCTCAAAAGAGCTTCATGTATCCATATAGGTGAAAGATTCCTGAGTGGGACATTGAATTATAATACGACAACAACAGCTTAACCTGGTTATAGAATTTCATAAACTTCATGTATATGATTGTATAATGAATATACAATGTATATCACAAAAAATAATCTGTGGTAATCAAAAACTCATTTTCTAGGTATTGCAATATTTGGTTTATATTTATTCATTTTTCTGTTCCTATTTTCATTATTTGATGAATTCAATAATTCGTTCATACATCTGTTCAAATTCAATTTTCTTGTCTCAGGCCAGATTCTATTTAATGTCATTGGAATAAGTGTATTTGATCAGAATTGTGATATTGTTTAAGGTTCATCCTATATCACAGCACTATATCAGTCTTTTCCACTAGCACACGATGACGATCAGTCATTCACCGATATTGACATCTAAGAAGATTCCAAATCGTCCTCGTATCACTACCAAAACTCAATTACCAGAAGATAATGTTTGTTCTTTAGAAAATCACCGATGAAAATATAGCACTTAATTTATCTATAAAACACACAGTTCAGAAAAGGCAATTGTTTGCTTCGTATTGGAGACACACTAATGCCCTCATATCATGAAATATTGTACACGACATTCCGATAAGACAGAAGTGTACGAATTACTACTGATAGTCGATCACTTGTTTGTCCCAATATTCCATGAGCAATAATGCTGTCAGTCCTACAAATTACATATTATACATGGAAAAAACCCTAAATTACATGAACTTTTTGCGGATGACGATTGATTGAGGTGATTAACTTGGGATATCTATATAATACAGTCTATCTTGCCTTAGTAACCCACTGAATTAAAGGTCTACCAACAATATGTGACCTTAATGTATGGTTACCAAAATGTTTTTTCTAAACAAATCACTTGAATTAGAAGACCACCGGTCATTTAAGACTTTTTAGTTCCTTCTCTCGGACGATTTCTTAAAACATATATGTATTTAAGAGTAATTTTGCATATCCCAGAAACATGAATTATTTTACTGTATTAACGCGAAATGGGTAATGCAACCGTAGGAATGGACAGAGTGTCTTATAGGAAATACTGTACGTTACTAAAATAAAGACTATTACTTGTTTGTGTTATTGTTGTGTACATAATTAGGATACGTTTGATCACCGGTATCAAGATTTTTTGATAAACTAGCTTTCAAAGTTCTTGAATTGTGTCAAACCCAACTAAGTCAATTTTGTGAGATACCCTTTCAGGATGAAAAAAAATAGAAAAAAAAACGTTTTTTTTTTGAAAGATAATAACTTTAAAAACCTGTATTGAACACCATCCTAGCTAATATGAAAATGCTAAAAGCATGACGAGTATAGTTTTTGTGCTTCGGAATTCAATTTGTATCGACAATACTTCTCGGGTCAAATCAGGACACAGCCATTACAAAGCATTTTCTCATAACTATCTCTTTCAAAACTCGTCTCAAGTTTCATGAGGAAAATCATATTCTGCAATTAGGCTTATTGTGGACTCTTGAGTTGTAGTTCTTAATATGACCCATGTGGTATCAGATACTTCATTGTGTTTTAATGGAAGCTCTTAATGGAATGATAATTCGTTTTATTAAAATTGAAACAAGGTTACCCTTAAATGTTGATGACTAAGCCAGAGTAACATAATGGCGTCTCTCAATGCCGATTTAGGTCGAAACATTTGGCAAATTACATTTGAGCCTCAATAATCCGGGTACTTTCGTTCCCGAGTAAATTGTGAGGATAAATGAAGCTTCCGGATTACTGTCATAATGACCAATGCAATTTGAAAATTGTATTCCCCGTAAATTACGTCCAGAAGTTGAAGTATGCGAATTTTTAGCGCCCGAAATAATGAGGCTCGACTGTATTTGAATCAGAATCTCTGTTGAATGTCGCTTTAATATTGCTTCTCAAAATTCTTGAATTCAATAGCCCCTACAGGCATTTTTGTTCAGCTATACTTCAGACCATAACAGAAGAGGAAAAAAAAATTGAAATGAACTGATCGGATAGAACATTCCAACTGATGTCTGTTTCATCCGACATCATATGAATAATTCTTTGACACTGCTTCTATCCGAGATAATACCTTTACGGTAATTATGCTGTTGTGTTATCGTGAAATGACCAACTAAAGAATTCTCACTCATATAAAGTGGTCCCCAAATACTGATGAAGGGGGTCAAATATGATCAAACCTCGATATTAGTGCCGATGAACACTTCTTTAACGTGATGACAACTTCTGTGGGACGGGGCTTTGATTTCTAACCTCCTTCCCCAATGACCATAAAAGCCAGCTGCCTCTACCGTCAAGATTCATGTTTTTGCGAAATTGTGATATGTTCTACCAAAATTTAAAAAATTGAATGAACTAAAAAAAATAAAAGTTTTTTGTTTTACGAGATAAGAAATATAGGCAAAGTTACAGGTTGCAAAAATCACATATTAAAATAGAAGGAAACAGTTATTTCTTAATGTCTGCTTGATAAGGATGTAGGCTTCCGTGGCCGAATGATTAGAGCATTGCGCTTTAAATCACTCAGTCTCTCACCTCTTATCAGCGCGGGTTTGAACTCGCTAGTACCTAAACTGACAAAGTGAGAAAGTTTGCCAGTTTACTCGAGGATGGCTGATTGTCTCTTCCCAGGTACATTTGTATCCGGGCTCCCAAGGTTAGAAGAAGGACTAGTTAAACCTGTAAACTTTCGTTTTTCTATAACGATTTTATATAAATAATATTCTCATACAGAAATAGTAGACTTTGATCGATCGTCTTACACGCTATATCACATTTATTCCGCACCTGAAATGGAATAAATAATGTGTTTCCTTTTGAAACGTTTTGTTAGTATTTTCAAGTTTACAGTAGTACTAAAAAATAAGATTTTTCTATACGTTTTTGCGTACGAATATTATATACATGTATGAGGATTTTCGCTTACGAAATTTCTAATAAAATGCTAATACCGACATACCCAATTTGAAATGATTTCCAATAACAAAAGTCGCAGTATCTATACAAATGCTTGTTCAACTGTTCTGAGACAAAATAAAGTAACTTAGCAAAAGTGATAGTATAGTGATGTGGCAATAATGTCGTTGTCTTAGATTTCGCTTAATTTGGAAAGGACATGGGCTCAGGTGCACAAGAGGTTTAATTGCAATAATGCCCAATGTCTGTAGTGTCTAATTGACTGTAATAGACATACTTTATGGTGACACTTTTATTTCCTTATTAAATGCCGACGTCTTTTTTATGTTTATGCCGTGTAATGTAATTGATTTACCGAAACATCTTTCTTAAAGGTCGTTACAAAGTAGGGAACGAAGGCTTACATAATGCGTCGTGACTGAGAATTTCATTTTATCTCTCCAGGGTGCATACTCAGGGATAACAATCAAACTTAAGCTTTGTGACTGGGATTAAACATTTAAGACAGGAACAAATGCCAAACTCTTGTTATTGATTTCCTGAACAAAAAAAATTCGTCAAAATAATTTGACCATGTGCTAAAATTTGGAAGTCACGTGTTAATTGATATTAGACAATACTCCATGGATATGGTATATTCGGATATTTTATTTGATTTTAGCGGCGATCATCCAGGAGGTATCATGATGTCTTACAGAAATAATTAAGACAAATTATTACTTCTGAATGTATATTGTAATATCTTCACGAATGGTGGAGTTATAAGTGTATATCTGTATAAGTATGTCAGAAGAATGAGGCAACTGGGGTGTCTAAAGACAAGTAGCTCTGTACATAACTGCGATATATCACAAGTGGGAAATAACAACGGGAATGATTCATGAAATACACCTAAGCTAATTCTGATATAAACATTTTGCACACTGTTTCTAATCTTTATTGAAACAGACACGGACTAGGAACACACAAAAGGTCGAGAATCCATCAATGTTTTTATAGATGTTGTCAATTTATAATGATGGCATGAATATTATTCCGAATACTACATTAGATTTTAAATTCGCAGTGGTCTATTTTTTCTATCTAAAATGATATCCATTTATATCCGAACATTTCAGAGTATACTTTATATATCATTGCTACTCTTATTTTGTTACCTGATTCCACTCCGTTATCGATTCACAATTGTTCGTCTTGTTCAGGTGGTAACAATTCCTTATGTGTCATACTCTATTGAACTCAGAACTTGGTAAACTTTGGTACATCCTCTTGTACATCCTCAATTGCATCCTTTGATACATATTTTCAGTCTTTATTTCATTTGAAATACATATATATATCGCCAGTTATGTTTTTTCTTCATCTACCTGTATTGATTAGAAGTGACATGAACGAGTCGCCTTTTATAATTGAATAACATTCATACCAATAATTTTCTGAGTAATATTTGGTTTCAGACGCTCATTCAACATAGGCTGAAAAGAATTTGGATAATCAGTGATGGTTTATAGCTGAGTAGGTCATTATTTGCTCGATATAATATTTCAGTCAAATAACATGGGTTCTGCAACCTCTAAAATTGTAATGACATGACCGGAAACTGAACCCATATAATAAATGACGGGGCTAGCCTAGATGGGAATTACTGGTTATTGGTTTTTACCAACTGACAATAATTCAACATGTTTATGATCGCACAAGTTTCATAACGGCAATAAACCCAACTATTTTCCCCATTAAAATTATAATCATACACAAAATATAGTAGAACATATTTATTGAACTTGTTTTCAGTGGTAGCAAGGGTAGAAAAAAACTATAACAACTCTATGTGTAGTAACCTACCTTAAACAAAAATTCATTATATAAATGCTGAGTTGGGTATGGATAAAACAGTTAACCTTTGGTTTTGACATATTGATTATCACTTACATTTCAATGATATATAATACTTGATATATATTTATAAGTTTACAAGCTTTTTTTCAATTCAGGAAATGTATTTCTCTCACTGAAGCATTAAAGTATTACTAGTACATAATGGTTTCCTGTACATTCATAGTACATATGACTGCATGGTTGTATGATCGGCTTCGAATAGGAGTATTCGGGCAGCCTACAACATCATTTTGATACTGACTGAATTCTTATTTTAAAATTTCAAAGTTGTCTTATACTTGACAGCGACATGCAAAATTTACCTTAAACAAATTGACGAATGTTTGTACCCAAGAAGTCTCTGCGTTTAGTCATGTTCTCTATCTAAATTGCAATTTCGTCGTATAACCGTTGTAAGGGATTTTCGAAAGTCAAAGTCCCAATAAACATGACTAGCCGAGGAATAATAACGGCCTCTACGTGGAAAACAATTGCAANNGAAACCGAGTTCGGTGAAAGTTTTAATTTCGGTTAAAATATCATGTACTCCTATTCTGACCACCAAAAGCTAGTCAATGCAAATTTTTGAGCTAAAGGATATCAATCATTAACCTTGAAAGGGTGTCTCACATGGGCCATACGACTTCCGTAGCGATAAAGAGACAACCTAGTAAAGCTAGTACTGCATAGACAAACACCAAAACTCGGATTCGACAATACTTGTAATAGAACATTATAAATAGATAATATTTCAACATTAATTCTCAGAAAATATATATTACCTAAAAACTGAATATGTGATTAAAATGTTTTGACTTTCCTATAAGTCGAATTTGCATGACATTTGTAAAATCTTCATCGCAACTTGATAATGCAAAGTACACCCATATGATTATAATATATTCGCGTATGAAAAGTGTTTCTGGACCTCTCTTCTCTAGACTGAAAAAAGAGCATATAAACCAGATGAAAGTTTTTACAGAAATCTTAGTGACAACAACGCTTATTTCTATGAATATTTCTACCAACTTTTATTGACATAAGCTCATTCGCAAAGACACATAGCTGGAATGAAGACATAAACAACCTACTCCGCTCCAATTTCTTATTCACACTTACTGAAAAGGTGAAGGTTTTGAACCAACCACACATTGTGACACAGATTCTTCTATTTAAATTCCATTTAAGTCCGGATTCCTTGCGCATATGACCGGTCAGCAATGACTCCATGTCAGCTGATCCCATTGGACATTTTTTATAAGTTAGTGCTTGTCCAATTTTAACCTGACTAATTTCCTAATGAGTGATACCTTGATAAGCGGCGTCAGAAAATACGATTTTACAGTGAATAATAAGATTTAAACTTAAAATATATGTCTAAGAAATAGTCGCTGAAGTAGTTACCTTTATTAATATTTCACTAAGCCAATACTTTTCTTACTGGTCAATATTTGAGTATGGTGAAGGGTGGTCAGTTTATAATTGTCTCTTATAAATGCCGAAGAAAAGGATCATATCCTGACAGTATAACATTGGGGTAATTTTCATAGCGATCATTGGAAAAGGTTATATGCTCTTTTGTTGTGACCGCCATCTTTGAACCAGTTCACTACTCTACCCCGCGGCGTGTGGGACTAACTTGCAAATTTGAACAAAACATTCTGTTTCAACTGTATTTCTTCTTGAATTTACATAAATATATTTGATATGTTTCTGAAAACTTTTTATAATAATGATAAGTGTCATAGATACCAAATTAAGTTGTATGGGAAAATTCGCAACAGACCTACTTGGTGCTTCACTCCTTCAGCGGTCAGCAAGCGGGTTGATTTCAGTCTAGGAGACTAGATCTAGAATTTCTACTTGTAAAACATCGTAAAATATAAATGAATGTTTAAAAAATAAATCAAATTATGTACAGGCAAATAGGTCTATGGACCTAAATGGGCTAGAGCTATAAACTGCTTCCAAGCTGGACATACCTGAATATAACTTTAAAAAGCTGAAAGCTGAAGATACCAAGGGGTCAATCAAAATTCAGAAATCAAAAGACAGACGAAACTATGAACAAACAGTACAATCAGCAATCCACACAACAAGACGTGTAAAACCAAATATTGAGTTACACGAACCCCATAAAACCAGTGAGTTCAGGTGCTCCGGAATTGTAAGCAATCCCTGCTCCGCGCGCGGCACCCGTCGTGTCGTGATGAAACAGATCCGTGCTCTTTTTTATTGGTATATTCTTAAACGCTGTCAAGAATGTGGAAAATAATGGACAGTATGCATTGATTTTGTTCTAAGAGTATACACAACTAGAAAAAGAAATTTTGACGTGTCAAAGAATTCATTAGGATGTATGGTGCTTCCGTTTTTTGATTTACGTTAAATTTAATATCTCGCGGATTTTGGGGTTTTTTTGTAACTTGTAACACTAGCAACAGTGTTTTGAAGTATACGTTGTCATAATTTATCTTCTCTTTCCGTGATTTGTCTTGAAAATGAGGAAAATGATGGCTGTAAAGACGTTAGCTTGAGAACAAAATAGTAGAGTAAAATAGTGTAGTGATAAATAGATCATTAAAACAGGAAGACTGCTGACAGATTACTGCGTCAAAGTGTGCCAGGCAGTACCCCATTATTTCCTAATAACCACTGCTTGCGTGACTTTAAACATATATGATATTTTATAACGGTTTTCCACTCCGTGAATTATGAAATATTTCGTATTATTTTCAAGCAGAAAGGAAAATCAAGTTTTAATTTTATGTTAGAACTACTCATTACTTTCCTATCCCCGTTATAGACATGACATTAAGATAAATGTCTGGAGCCTTTAGCGAGTATTGATTGTCATAAGGGATATGTACACGCTGTTACCACCACCGGTAATTCTTTATGTCTCTGTACATGTGATATCATATGTTCGCAGATGGCTTAATTTCTTTTCGAGTCCAGCAAATTAATTTGCGTCGACATAACATTTCCCTGCTGATTTTGTTAAAATACTGTTGAATTTACAGATTGAGAACCAATATTCATCCGTAATTTTATCGGCCAGTGGCCAAATCTTGTATCATCCGTGCTTAGGTATGTTGTTATCAGGAAAAACACATTGAATTCATTCCTCTGTTAAGATAAATTGGATATTATTTTACATCATGTAAGTTATTCTGGATACATGCCCTAACACAACTGTAAAACCATGTAGAAACATCCTCCACTGGCATATATATTCATGAAAACGCAGTTTACTCGATATCAAAGGATTTGTTTATAGTATACGTAGGCACAAGACATTTTGATATTGTTGTTTCTTTTTAAGATATTTTTATGTCTTTCATTTGGACTTGTCCTAAGAATTTACCATTCATATGTGATCAATATTGAGCTTTTACTCGATACCGATCAAAGTTGGGAACATATGTTTTAATCTTATTAAGGAATCCAGTATAATATATCATCATCATCATCATCATCATCATCATCATCATTATTGTTTTCATTATTGTTATTATTATTGTTATTATTATTATTTTGTTTTATTATAATTATTATTATTATTATTTTTTATTATATTTACAATCATCATCATCATCATCATCATCATCATCATTATTATTATTATTTTTTTTTTTTTTATTACATTATCAAGCTGTCTTAATTTGAGTTTATCTATACTGGAATTGTGCCTTGCACTTTATATAGTCTCCTATATACCAAGACAGGACATCTTTCAGTAATTTTTCCGAACCATTGGTGTCTATACAAGTTGTGTCTCTGGTGCAAAGAAGATAAGCAACAATATCAACCAGCTGTTCTATTTACTAATGATTCTCCCTTCCTTACCGAATATCTCTTGTAAATATATGTAATATGGACTAAATATGGACGAAGTTTAAATAGTACTATTTATTCCAAGTTCATCCATAAGGACTTTTGAGGATACTCAAAGTATAGTATCTTATCGGTCATATCAATATTAATGGATAGTCTCAGTCTGATGATAATATGTGTATGTTCTTACTTTAGCAGTTTATCCCAAAGTGACCGGCTTGAGGTCGTTGCTAAATGTATACTTGTGTGAATTCCAAGTTTAGCGTCTGTTTTCATCATTTTCTTCTGGCGAACACTGTCATATGAACACCTGCTAGGCGCTGTTACCTGGGATTGTGTGTAATCGTATGTGGCCTTCCCTAAGCATGATATGTTGGTTAATATTGTGAACGCGTATGTGACCCTGACTAAATATAAATGTCAATAAGTATTGTCATATGGCATATTGTTTACACCTAAACATGATATGGCGACTGCCATTGTCATATGAACACTATTGTTCGAACTTAGACATGATATAGTGGATGCCATTGTCATATGAACACGCATTGTTCACACCTAAACATGATATGTTGTCTGTCATTGTCATATGAACACGTAGTGTTCACACCTAATCATGATATGTTGTTTGTCATTGTCTTATGAACAACTATCGTTCACACCTTAACATGATTTGTTTTTGTCATTGTCATATGAACAAGTATGTTCATACCTAAACATGATATGTTGTCTGTCATTGTCATATGAACAACCATCGTTCACACCTGAAAATGATATTATTGCTTCCACTGTCATATGAACATGTAGTGTTTACACCTGAACATAATATGGTGGTTATCATTGTCATATGAACACGTAGTGTTTACACCTGAACATTTGTTGGCTATCAATGTCATATGAACAAGTAGTGTTTACACCTGAGCATGATATGGTGGCTATCATTGTAATATGAACACGTAGTATTTACACCTGAACATTTGTTGGCTATCATTGTCATATGAACACGTAGGGTTCACACCTAAACATGATATGTTGGCTATCAATGTCATATGAACGCATATTTTTCACACGTGAACACGATATGTTGGCTATCAATGTCAAATGAGCACCCATTGTTTACATCTAAACATAATATGTTTGCAATCAATTTCATATGAACACGTATTGTTTACACCTAAACATAACATGTTGGCTTTCATTGTCATGTGACCACGTTTTGTATTAAAAGTAATTTTGTTTCATGTGTATGTGTGACTCAGTTGGTAGGATACAGTTTTTGATTAGTGCACTCTTATCACGTGAGAAAGTTTACTAGTCTACTAGTAGTGCGCCCACAGTCTTAACCCACTAAGACTTTAAAGATTTATCCCTGAATCACTATTAACGCTAACATTTGACTGTGGGATTTCG
>JACSZP010043834.1:0-10105 GCA_016161895.1 Pinna nobilis | reverse complement strand
GATTGGATACTATAATTTGTGACCTTGAACTTGAATCATGGTATTTTTGTGATGTATGAAATAGATAGTCTCAGTTTGATATTGCACAGAGGTATCAATTTCTCTTCTTGTTATTGTAATTACTGCAATCATAATGCAAGAAAATTGGATAGAATTCAACTAAGCACTAGGACACTAGCTGACACTGAAATTAGATATTATATTTTGTTATTCAGCATTTTTGGGGGGCATCTTTCCATTACAAAATGAATAAAGTTTGCCCTAAGTCCCTGATATCTTCTCTCCTTCAATTGTTTCTTTCTCACAACATAATGCCCTACTGGAATGTACAAAATTCTCTCTCTCTCTCTCTCTCTCTCTCTCTCTCTCTCTCTCTTTCCATTTAACCTCGAGAGTAGGCTTTTTTACTGCACTACACAGGAATAAAGCTGATTTGTTTCACATTTCAATATTGTTTCACAGTTATACTGTCAGAGTTATCTTTCTTGCATCATCATTAAAAGAAGAATTTCACTCCTTGATAGTAGTGTATGCAATATCACTAGCATTGATTCAATGCAACGGTATTGATTTATTGCAAAGGTATTTCTTATGTGCCAAATCAGTGTTATTCAGATATGACCAATAGTGACCATGGTCAATGGAATTATTGCTACTGCAATGGGTATTGGCTGCACCAAGTTTTTCCTCCAAGCAGTGTCCATAACTAAAGGATAAATTCATTTGTTGAATTTGGTTTTCAAGCTATAACTCGTGTATTTCTGTTGAGACCATTTTCTGAAGACCATGCATGTAACTGACTGATGAAGTTAAGAGCATTGGCCAAATCTATTGCACTACATCAGCATTGCTGAGGTCTCCATACATGTATAAGTGAAAACTTCTTGAGTGGGATGTTTAAAACAAAATACATTTAATCCACCAACCATGCTAGCATATTCAGGAGCCTCTGTGGCCGAGTGGTTAGCATGTTTGACTTCAAATTGAAGGGTCTGGGGTCCACGGTGGGCCGTCCCTGTCCTTCAGATGAGACAGTAATAACCCAGGTCTCGTGTCACAGTAGGTGTTGGCACATTAAAGAAACCTCACTGTTCTACGGCCATAAGTGCCGAGCATAGGCAAAATTTGTTGCCCTTCACCGGCACACGGTGACGTCTTCATTTGAGTGAAATATTCTTGATGTTAAACGACAATACAACAACTATACTAGCATATTCACCTTTATAGCATGAAGGTCCTAGGTTCAAGCCCAAAATATGAAAATTCTGGTTCACTTAAAATTTTATCCATCGGATGAAGTGTCTGGATCATTGGCTTTTGGAATAATGAGGCTCCTAGTACTTTCAATTTTCCCTAATTTTTTTTTTTAACCTCAAAGAAAATTCACAATTCAAGGGCATATACCTACAAATCTGTAATTGAGAGAGAAAACATTTTATGTATTTTTCTTTTTCCCACTAATTTTAATATTTACCCACTAATTAGCTTGTTGGTTAATCATTGCTAATGTAGATTCCTTATTTTTCATGAGTTCTTAATTCCTCGAATTTGCCATTTTCTATCAAATAGCGAGAACTTAATAAAATTGCCTTGCTAAGTCCTCGACCTCAGAGAAATAAGTTTCATTTTCTGAACCCCTTTTCTTTAAGGCCAAATCAAAAACTGATCTAACCATAAATCTTAGTTAAGTAATTCATAATCTTAGTTATACCAGTCGCGTTTTATGATTTGATCCAGAACGATACTACCAGATAAAATAATGGCGAGAATTTAAAATCCGCAAGGTGGTCCATTCGCGAAATTCTGTGAATATCACTTCCACGCTTTTATTTAGGAATCTATAGTAAACATCACTAACGAGAATCTTTCACCTACATGGAAATGTCACCGTCACGCTATGCCGGTGAAGGGCTATAAATTTGGCCTAAGCTTGGCACTTATGGCTATTGAGTAGTGAGGGTTCTTAAACTTGCCGATATCTAACTGTGCCACTGAAAGTCTACCTTGACTGCCTCATCAGAAGTGCAGGAAAAGCCTGCTGAGTTCGAAGCACAGATTTGAACCCACGACTGCAAGATAAGATGGCAAATGTGCCACTACAGCCCTCCCGAAACTTCATATATAGGTAATTCATTGTCAGAACGGTATAGACCTACAAATTTATACAGTCTAACCTGTTTTAAGAGACCGTTTAATGGAAGGAGCAAAAGGGGTCACATGTGACAGGTGGTCTCTTAATTCAAGTGATTTATATAGGAAAAACCATTTTGGTTCAACACTCATTAAGGTCACATAAGACAGGTTTTCCTTTTATTCAGTGGGTCGCTAAAGCAGGTTAGACTGTATGTGTTTGGCTTTTGCTAGAATCATATCATGTGTTATTTGGCAAGAATAATTATAATATTTTAAATACAGGCACACAAATTGAGGACACTCAAAAATAAAGAGGCCTCTATGGCCAAGTGGTTAGCATGTATAGACCTACAAATTAATACAGTTCAACCCGTTTTAAGAGACCGTTCAAGGGAAGGAGCAAAAAGGGTCACATATGACAGGTGGTCTCTTAATTCAGGTGATTTATATAGGAAAAAGCCATTTTGGGAACCACTCATTAAGGTCACATAAGACAGGTTTTCCTTTAACTCAGTGGGTGCTAAGGCAGATTAGACTGTAATTGGAGATAATCCTGTGTATATTTTTCTTACTCCCATTTCTAAGGTGAGTGTATTTAGTTCATGCAAGTGCAATTTGTTCTCTAAAGGACTGATATGACATTTAAAGAGGTCTTGCACTATAGAGTACATCTTTTACTTTTTATTTCTTTGTTGATGATTTGAGATTCTATATTAACCACCTCCGTAACTTGTGCCATTTCCTGCTTTCAATTTGAGAAATAACCACAAATAGGAGAAAAGAATTACAAATTGATTAGAAAGTGATGGCTCTCAGAAAACATTACTTCTTTCGTCATTAGTCAGATAAAACAGTGTGCAAAAGTAAAGGTCAAATGGGGTGAAGGTTCAAGGTCAAGTAAAGAACATAGTCGCAGACATATTTCTGAAAAGCTTGAAAGCTGAATTCTTTTTTTTTTTAATTTATTTTATTTTTTTTTTCTTTTAATGGCATGAAATTTCGTTCAAATTGTTCTGTATTTAGTCTGAAACTGTCAGAAAAAGCACTTTTAGTGAGGGATATATTTTAAAACATATTTGGCATATGATCAGCACTTCTGGTCATTGAGCAATAATAGTGTTCTTTAACATGCTGACACCTATTGTGACACAGGACCTTGGGTTTAAACTGTCTCATCCAAAAGACAGGAAAAACCAGATGATATTGTATTGCATTGCAGCCCTCAACTTCACAATCAGAAGAGGAACAGGGGCCTCTGTGGTCGAGTGGCTAGCGTGTCTGACTTTGAATCGAAGGGTCCGGGGTTCGAATCGTGAAGTGCCACTCCACAGTTAGCTGTCCCTGTCTTTTGGATGAGACAGTAAAAACCGAGGTCTCGTGTCGCAGTAGGTGTTGGCACATTAAAGAACCCTCCCTGCTTTACGGCCGTAAGTGCTGAGCATTGGCAAAATTTGTTGCCCTTCACTGGCACATGGTGACGTTTCCATATGAGTGAAACATTCTTGAGTCGGACGTTAAACAACAATACAACAACAAAAACAGAAGGGTAACAAGCTTAAACCACAGTGCCATGACAGTGCGCATGTGGCAAGGGCTTTAAGTAGTCACGCCGCACGTTAAATCACGTCAAATCTTCATCATCATGACAGTGCGAACTCTTGATTGGTTGTGTTTTGTTATCGAGAATACTTCATGATTTATGCTACACATTATACTCGTAATAGCATTTTGCATTGAAGATAAAACAATTTTTTAGAACTAGCTGATGAATAATAGGCTTGTTTCACAGATCTGGTCATTAATTCACCCTCAGATTATGTTCTTTTTTGTTCTACAGATGCCTGTATCTTGCTCTTCTAAGGGTTTGATAACATTTTGTTCTTTGTAAAAAAAAAAAATGAATCGGCCACTTGTGTATATGTAGTTCATATCAGAATTTTGTCAGAAAATCTGGAATAGAAAATGGAATAATTAGTGCCCTCTGGAGGCAGATAATTTGCTTTCTGCCCCCACTTGAAAGTACCAAACTTTTATCATTTTGCTATCATTGCATTATGTTCCATTTTGCTTTTTAAGTTTATCCAATTTCGCAGGGAATTTGTGTTCAACACACAAAGCAATTTTCTTTATATTGCAGATTTCTATCTTTCGTTTTGTATTTGAATATTACTGAGATTTACAATTTGTTCAGGGCCCTCTGTGGCTGAATGGTTAGCGTGTTCAACTTCAAATCGAAGGGAAGGGTCTGGGGTTCGAATCCATGAAGCGCCACTCCACAGTTGGCTGTCCCAGTCTTTCGGATGAGACAGTAAAATCTGAGATCCTGTGTCACAGTAGGTATTGGCATGTTTAAGAACCCTTCCTGCTCTACGGCCTTAAGTGCCGAGCATAGGCAAAATTTGTCGCCCTTCACAGGCATACGGTGATGTCTCCATGTGAGTGAAATATTCTTGAGTGGGACGTTGAAACAACAATACAATACCATACGATTTGTTCATCATGCCTTAATTGCTTGACATCGGATTGTGAGGTCCGGAGTTCAAACCGGAGCCTCGCTATGGTTGGCTGTCCCTATCTTTCGGATTAGACAATGAAGCCGAGATCTGCTGTCACAGTAGGTGTTGGCATGTTAAATAATCCTTCCTGCTCTACAGTCACAAGTGCTGAGCATAGGGGGAAATGTGTCACTGTTCACTGACATATGGTGACGTCTCCATGTTAGCAAAAGCTTTTTGAGTGGGTCTTCAAACAACAATTCAACCTATCAACTGTTCTTGTCTTCTTTTTACTGCAGGTTTTTGCTGAAACAGATATCTGAGGTGGACAATAGATATTTCAGTGCTCTCAGTCGAATGTTCCAATTAGGGATTGGTAGGGAATCTTGTTTGTTGGAATGTCCTCAATGTTGGTAAAGTGCAATAAATTTTGGCCTGGGCTGGGCATTATAATGGCTATTGAGCATTGTGGGTATCTATAGGGATGTTGTAATGGGTTCGGGATATATTAGAGAGTTTTACCCTTCAAGTTGTTTGGTTGTTTGATGTTTAACGTCCCACTCAAGAATTTTTCACATATATGGAGACGTCACCATGTGCCAATGAAGGGCAACAAATGTTTTCTATACTCGGCACCTATGGCTTTAGAGCAGGGAAGGTTCTTTATTGCCCAACACATACTGTGACACGGGACATTGTTTTTTTTTTTACTGTTTCATCTAAAAGACAGGGACCGCAAATCGCAGTGTGGCTAGGGTTCTAACCCCAGACCTCTCAATCAGAAGTTGAATACCATAACCACTAAGCCACGACGGCCCCACATCCTTCAAGTAATGCATGAATTTGTTATAAAAGCTAAATATGCAGGTGAGTAGTTCACAAACTTCTATCTTGCATTTTATGATGAAGCTAATAAAGCAAACACCTAATAAATGAAAACTTTACCTTTACTGATAGACCAGAGTTCATTGATTACCGTTTTTGCCTTCTAATCGTGAGGTTGTGGGTTTGAATTTAGGCTGCGCCGCTTTTGGCTTTCCCTGTTCTTTGGACACTTACTGTCGAAGTAAAAATAGCTAAGTAAAAGAACCCTCAACGCTCAATGGCAATAAGTGCAGAACATAGGCCTAGCATGTTACACTTCACTATCATTGGCGACGTCTCCATACAAGATTCTTGGGTGGGACGTTAAACAACAATGCAACCAACACACCAACTTGGTATTCAATAAATGCTGGTCACCTAACCATTAAAACAAAAGGAGCAACATTCACAACATATAGTAATGGTATCCATAGCAACATGACCTTCAGAATAAACATGGTGGATAAAATCTGTCTGGTATATCACTAATTGTAACAGGATTTCACTTTGATGATATACATCTAGCACACAACTCTGGTATCCATGGAAACCAGGTATAGAGTTATATAGATAATTTGTCAATTCAAAGGTACATGTATCAAATAGTAACATGACCTCACCACTGATAATACAATACCCAACATACATCCATGGTATCCATGGTGACAAGGGGTAAAGTATCAAAAGGACAAGCCAGATCAAAATGCATATCATTTTCGTTTCCTTGGTTTCAAAATGATATTATAAAAATGAAAAGGAAAATATATATCTATCATGCAGTCTTTCGTTACGAGGCCTTCCCATCAGAACAAGACGTAATTATCTTTTCATTCAGAACTTATCCCATGTACATTGTTATGTATCAGATTCAGTGGGGTAAATCGTAAGCGGCTCTGTTTTGACGTAGGGGTCGGTGAACCTTGTGACCTTTCTTGTCCTCTATTTGAAAAATATTTACGGTGAGAGATGGTTATCCGGTTTTTCTATGCATATTTATGAGACAAATAAGCGGAAGTATGCAATCTCAAGTAATAGGGGAATTAGAGTTTATCCTTGTCATTTAGTTGTTGCCATGGTAACTGCACAGAATCATTATTGTGTTTACTCAACCGTGATTATGAAGAACATATTTTTGATATTGGAAACTTATTTTGTTTTTTGATCTTCCTATAGGTTGTTATCATATAAGATTATCACGATTCCTGGATTGCTGTTGAAATTGACGTGGCAGTAAAAATAGTGTCAATTTCATACTAAAATTGTAGGAGATTATTTATGTGTTATACATGTATATGAAGTACACTTACAAACAAGTTTCCCTTCTATAAGACTGTATACTTTTGAACAAGAGAAATTCAATCCGTTCCCATCCGTCGTTGTTTGTCGTGTGTAAACTTTTAACATTTTTGACTTCTTCTCAGAAACCAGTAGCCCAATTTTAACCAAATTTGCCAGGGATCAACAATGGGTGATGCAGACTCAGGTTTGTTCAAACCATCCTCCTGGGTCCAAAAATGGCCCTACCTTAGGGCCAAAAAGGTTCAAATTTTGCAACTTTAAAAAATCTTCTTCTCTGAAAGTACAAGGCCAGATCTGCTGATTTCTGCAATATAGCATCCTTTATGGGTGTAGATTCAAATTTGTTCAAGAGAAAGCCCTGGGGTCATTTTTGGCCCTGCCCTTGAGTCAATTTTGGTCTTGCTCTGTGATTAAACATTTTCCAGCGGGTTACTATAGGATTTCACATTTTAGGCTTCTCAGGAAACAGTGGGCCAATTTCAACCAAATAAATTACTCAGGTGACCGTAAAGGCCTCTTTGGCCTCTTGTTCATTGATTCCAAACTATTTACCAAGCTATGAATTCAATGAGTTTATGACAAAAACTGTTGTTCTTAAGAGGGTGGGGATTTCATGATTTACAAACACCCCCCCTTTTTTTCTCAGTATGGTAAGTCGTTTGCCTTTAAGGCTATGGGCCTCAGTTGTCCAGTTGTTAGAGCCATTAAACCATTTAGTCTTTGACCTCTCATCAGCCCAGGTTCAAGCTTTGCTTAACTCTTTCAACCCCATGTATCATAATGGTATGCTCTTTTCTATTGTCTTAGACTAGTCCATTTGGTCTGTGGTGTTGAAAGGGTTAATATGATGTGAGAAAACGAAGTTCTCTCTTCCACCAAATCAAATTGGCCACAACCATATGACTGAAATATTGTCAAGTGTAGTATAAAACAAAACAAAAAGAAAACAGCAATAAGAAAAAAATGAACAACAATAACAAAAACCAAACAAACAAAGAGAATAAAAAAAGACTTTTCTGCACTTCTGCTCACAGTCAAAAAAAGACTTTTTTTTGTCTAAAGACTTTCTTTGCAGACAGTGTACTCAGTTCCAGAAGAGAATTCCTTGCATGAAGCTTGTTGCTTTTTGCTGTCTGCATATCAATATGCCTTTGGAACTTTTTATCCTTCGGTACATTATTAAAGCTATTTCCAACATTTATATCTTTTCTAATAGATAATCAAACGGACTGAAAAACCTTGACATTATGATGTAATTTATCTCGATTTACATTTGGAAACAATACAACAGATTCTGAACCGTCTCTTTTACTATCATATCATACAATTTTTTTATTTCGATGCATTACTATTATTGAGTTATAAAATGTATGTGAATTATCGGTGAATCTTCCCATCATGCACTCATACTAATGTGATCTGACTCCCAATATACGATATTTGATGTCAATAGATGGAGTTCTCACACCATGTTACATAATTACAGCCTTCTGCTATCCACTTCGTTGTGTTATAAGAAATTTAAGATTTATGGAATTAAAATGCACGGTAATGTACATCATATTCCCTTGGATATTAATCACATAATAGACTTGAAAGAGTTCCATGTTTTACAGAAAATTAAATAATATTGCCTCCATTGTCAATGCCGTCTGGCACCAAAATCATTACGTACTTCAATTTGATATATTCCTTGTTTACATGTGTCGTTTATCTAACTTGGCCTGAAGTCAAATTATATAATCTACTTTGTGTGGATTGGTTGGTTGTTTTTATTGCTGTTTATTGTTGTTTAACTCCCACTCAGAAATCTTTCACTTGGATGGAGGTCATGACCTTTGTTCAGCACTTGTATGGTATGGTATTGTTGTTTAATGTCCCGTTCAACAATATTTCACTCATACGGAAACGTCACCATGTGCCAGTGAAGGGCGAAAAATTTTGCCTATGCTCAGCACTGCTGGTCGTAGAGCAGGGAGGGTTCTTTAACATGCCAACACCTACTGTGACACGGGACCTTGGTTTTTACTGTCTCATCCAAAAGACAGGGTTGGCCAACCGCGGAGTGGTGCTGCGTGGATTTGAACCTTGGACCTTTTGATTCGAAGTCAAACACGCAAACCACTCGGCCACGGAGGCCCTGAAAGATTTGTGAGTGAGACGTTGAGCTACAATACTGGAAGTGGTATTGACAGAAGTATAAAACATCCATAAAAAATGGAGAAAAGTTCATTTGGGTCAGACGCTCTTTTACTAAAGTTCAAAACAAAGCTTCAGTCATATCCTCAGTAATATCTAGGGTCGTTAGGACAAGTACTTTCAAGAAGAAATGGCTAATGACTGACATTTAAGGTTATTGATTGAAGAATTTTGTTGATATTTCCTCGACATTTTTGTATGCCAAATGCCAATCAGGGCAAGTATGGCAATTAATCAAGGTGATCTGGGTGTTTGGCATGAATCATAATCATCAGCAGTAGAAAAAAAAATGCACAGGTGACCATCCAAACCAGAGCCTCTCAGTTCATTGATTTTGTCACTTGTTAATTCTCTTGTGTATGTCTCTACGTGCATTTTCCATATTTGGGGTGATCTGTGAAGTAATCAATAGATTTCCGATAATATCTGTTTCGTAAACAAGATAAATTTCTGTATGATTATGAACTGTTTTTGCTTGGTAATCTTTAGGGGTTGCCTTGTAGATTTTAATTACATGTAATGGGAACTAGGCATGTCCTACAAAGTGGCTCAATGGTCAGAGTAGTGGTAAGGTTAAAGCCTAGGTCACAATGTCATGAGTTGGGCCTACAAGTTGCAGCGAGTTACAACTCGCCATTTGTGAGTAGCTGTTCTGTAAGTCTGGAACACGTATCTTTGCAAGTCAAACAGATATATGTCTTTTCTTGTCCCCAGTTCTCAGCTTACACCGAGTTCTTGCAAGTATTCGATGCACAATTGCATGTTGTGATCTGGAAGTTTTCTCAGAACTGATATTGCCTCTTTGAAAATTAATAGATAATTGATACTCAGTTTTGTTGTAAAACACTAGCAATATACAGTCGACCTGTTTTAAGACAGTCAGTCCAAGGGAAGTGGCAAAAAAGGTCACATATGGCAGATGGTCTCTTAATTCAGGTGATTTAATTATAGGAATAAACATTTTGGGAACCACTCATTTAGGTCACATAAGACTGTTTCTCCTTTAATTCATTGGGTCACTATGGCAGGCTAGACTGTTGCCATGTTGTCAAATTTCACTTTCACTCGTATGACTCTTCGTTCAGTTGTCATATGTTGTCACTTTCTCGTTTTCA
>JACSZP010043831.1:28886-32685 GCA_016161895.1 Pinna nobilis | reverse complement strand
TTTCAATACTATTGATGTAGATCTAGGTGCATCATCATCACAGCAAGAGAAACGAGATAGGGGTTGCTATGCATGTATATCATTCCGCGGGTAATTAAAAAGTAATATTGAAAATAAAAAGAATCAGCTTATTTATGAGTTAAATATTGCATTACTAGATTAAATTATAAGGAATGAAGTTAATTTGTACCTATGTTATACGATATAACAAAACTTGGGACAGTTTACGCTTTTTATAAACCGCTTCGCGGATTTATAAAGCGTAAACTGCCCCAAGTTATGTTATATCGTATAACATAGGTACAAATTAACTTCATTCCTTAATCAAAGAACAAATGAAGAACAAATAGACACACAGGAATAGAAACAGGTGCCATGGAGGAGTAAGAAGACATTGTTAACCGGCCATACCCGCCATATTAGAGGACAAATTGAAATAGATGTAGGATCAGATGCCATGGAGGATTAAGCAGGCCATGTTATCCGGCCATACCCGCCATATTAGAGAACAAATTGAAATAGAGGTAAGACCACGTGCCATGGAGGATGAAGATTACTATATTATCCTGACAAACCCGAAGTACTAGAGGACAAATAAAAATACAGAGGTAGGACCAAATGTCATGGAGGAGTAATATATGTTATAGTTATCATAGTTATATCATATGCCTACATTTCCCAAATGTATGGTCAGTATCACTGTTAAGATTACATGTTCTACTGTTTTAGCCCTGATTGCAGAGAGACATGAGGTTTAAATTCGTTTAAAGGTAAGTCCCCTTTTTCCGAGGGCACACTGATCGCATACAAAAGGGAGCGGGTGTCTTCCCGTTAAAGAGCCCTCCCTGCGCTACCGCCATAAGTGCCGAACATAGGCAAAATTCCCCCCTTTCAGCGGCACATCTACATATAAATGAAAGATTCTTGAGTGGGACGTTAAATAACCGACCATATTTTTAGATTTTTATATTGATGTAATGTAAAGTATTTAAAAATACAATGCAAAAGTGACAAGTTATTAGGTGATCAGTTGAATTGTTGTTTAACGTACTATTCAAGAAATTTTCACTCATATAGATAGGTCACCGTTTTTGGGTTGTTTTTTGTTGTTGTTGGTTTTTTGCCTTTGCTCGGCGTGTATATCCGTAGAGTAGAACGGGTTCTTTAACGTGCCGACACCTACTGTAACATGGAACCTCGGTTTTTATTGTCTGATCCGAAAAACAGGGACAGCAACCACAGCGAGGTTTGGGTTCGAACCCCTGACCTGACGATCAGAAGTCAAACACGTTAACCACTGGGTCATGGCGGTCTCGACAAGGTAGTTAAAGTACTTTACTTACAGTTCACGTAAATCCTTTACATCTGAAAAAACGAACCCGCCTCCTATTGCAGTTAAATTGTTGTTTGACAAAGTTCTGAAAGGCAAATGAAACGAAACCCTATAGAAACGATATGTTTGAAATGAAAACAAGCAAGAAATGAAGAATGATTACGAATCTTAAAAGGATTGGGACCAGGTGACCGGAAGGAGCCAACGCCCATTGTTAATATGCTACAGATGTTGCAGATGTTTTATGGAAACGTATCGCCGAGTTCGTGAGAAGTCATGTGTAAGTTTTAAATCAGAACTTTGAAAGAACATCCCTCCACATTGGCGTCCGATTATCCGTCTGATATGTCGGAGTGGAGAACATTTCTGCTCGCTACACATGATTTCCGGAAAAAACGGAAACTAACGAGAATTTTGTCAGATCAATTACACCCGGGATTATGTGATTTTTCTCGGGTTCGTTACCCATTAGTTAATACGTGAGATATTGATTATTTAGGCAACCATAAAAGAAATCCAACTTTAGTTTTTTTTCACCGACGCATTCAAAATCTTAATTCATTTCATTCCCGTCTTTATGTGACCATTTGTAATTTCCGTTTCCGTTTTTGTTATTCCTTTACTCCATGTTGAACATCATGTTACAGCGACAGTTTTAAATCCACAATCAGACAAATCAAATTATATATTATCTTTTTGATGTTACAACCCATATACAATTCTAAAGAAAAGAAAATCAAGTTAACCTCCATAGCTTCCAGTAGATTTTTAATGTATTCCATTTACTCTACAAAAATTGATAAATAGATGAATAAATAAATAAACAAATAAATGAGAAAAATGAATTAATAAAACAACCCCCCTCTCCCTGCTTTATAATAACTAATATTATTTTTAAACAAACTAAACCTTATTTTTTGTTGCCTGTACTGAGTTTTGTAGGTAAATGTGAAATGAAATACATGTACACAAAACACTCACATATATGTCCAAACTCCTGATGTCACGCAGCTCGGTATTTTGTCTAGTCCACGACTTGAACAGTTGATTCTGCAAGTGTCTTCCACAAAATACCCGTCACAAGTGCAATTCCTATCAAAGTGATCTATGCATAGTGGCGATAATTGTGCCCGAGTCTTATCTAGCCCCACAGTTAAGGTAACTAAAATCACGGTGTACCAAAACCTGCAACACAAGGAATAGTGAAATCGGCAAATCCTCTGATATTTAAGAATTCATAAGTCATATACATAAAATATGGTTGCTTTCCAAGGTGCTGTTGTTGTTGTTGTTGTTGAGTGTGCAATCCAAGAATCTTTCAGTATGGTGTAGTCATGGACGAATTCCACTGAAAGACTTCAAATTTTGTCTATGTTCGGAAGCTCGAATCATAGAGCAGTGAGAGATATGTAATGTGCCGAGATTTACTCTGACACGGGACTTCGATGTTACCGACTTACAAGCACTGTGGCTCTCCTATCATCTTTAAACGTGGATCAATTATGTTTGGACCTAAATTGATTTTCCTAGAAGATGAACAACCCAACTACATAAGACAATGCACAGCTTTGACAAACATGGACCTTTCAGAACAAGAAAACTGAAGTGGAACAAAGTGCTGTTAACTTGGATAGACTTAATTAAGAAGGTCTCGTAAGTAAAAAAAAAAGATGACTGTAGAAAATACCAAGGGGAAATCAATATTCAAAAAATCCAAAGGCAGACGAAATCATGGCCAAACAAAAAAGAGACAACACAAACAGCTATCAACACAACAAGACGTGTAAAACCGAAAAATAAAGTAACACGAACCCCTACCAAAACCAGGGGTGAGTTCAGGTGCTCCGGAAGGGTTAGCAACTCCTGCTCCGCGCGCGGCACCCGCCGAGTCACTATATCTAAAATCTGAGAAAACGTCTATTGTAAGGTGGTGTTGAAGCGAAGTTCTGATGTAACAGTAGTATGAAATATGTTTGGCGCACACTTTCACATGCCGATTTGATTCGATATTTTGTCTCATATTCATCCTAGAAAGGCTCCCTGATAATATAAACTCGATATATCTTTGAATACATATTTAAGTCATACAAATACCTATGTATCATTCGCCAAAAGACTCAGTAGGCATTATACAAATTTGGTGAATATTAAACAAACACAGATCCCTGATCCCATCCATGTTAGTGTGATGTATTGTTAGTTATTGTAACATTACTTCGGGTTCGATCTACACGTTAATGTCATGTCATGTCGGGTTCGACCTATCGGTCGACCCGTTTGTACCATGTGCTTTCCGGTTTAACATGTGTCATAATTAAACGGCTGTTCTACCAACACGGAGGGTTTGAGTATTTATGGGAATCTGAAGTGACATTTATACACTGGTGCTGGCATTCAAGAGGTGGGATCAGGTGCCATGGAGGAGTAAGCATCCCCTGTCGACCGGGCAAACCCGCCGTGAGTCCT
>JACSZP010043831.1:11386-23886 GCA_016161895.1 Pinna nobilis | reverse complement strand
TGACTTATACTGATTTTACATTTGAAAGTCACCATATAGAGACGGCATATGCAGACGTCACCGTGTGCAGGTGAAGGGCGACAGATTTTGCTAATGCCCGGCACTTAGGCCCTAGAGCAAGGAGGGTTCTTCAACGTGCCAACACCTACTGTGATACGGGACCTCGGTTTTTACTGTCTCATCCGAAAGACAGTGACGACCAAACCACAGCGTGACGGTGCGCAGATTCGAACCCCGGCCCTCTGATTCGAAGTCGAACACGCTAACCACGTGGCCATTGCGGTGCCTTTAAAAACGTATTACCCACGGGCAACATGCAAGAAATTACGGTAGCCGGGTTTCGAGTTCAGTCGGGTTACCGTGTACAGTCCTTAGCCAGATGTGTCACCAGCGATTTGTTCTACATCGATTTTTCTATATGTGTTAAGTCACAATAAGATTGAATCTTGTCATTATTCTAATGTTTTTGAAATTTGATTTAACTGATGAAAATCAGATCATTATTATTTTGCTTTCCTTTGACACCCTTATCATGTATGTTATTTCGACCCTTCTTTTTTAAGGGACAAATGAAATATTACTAATGTAAACTATCTCAAACCGGAAATATTGTAGTTGAACCTTTGGAACAATTCCTCGTGTATGTTTTTTTCTAATCGCGAAGAAAAAAACGGTGTTCCGGATAAACTCAAAACTCAGACGTTCGACGCATTACCGCAGTACTTTAATGCTTTATACTACTATATTTACTACTTCTAATAATAATAATAATAATAATAATAATAATAATAATAATAATAAATTCTTTATTTCAACAGGGTTTAACAATTAGCATATGCATGTCTTCCTTGTGACCCTCCATTTTTCTTCATGGTTACTTATTTTCACGCCATTTTATTCTTCAGATTGATAATTATCAAATATTCTATTCATTTTGTCTTTCAGATTTTTATCGAAACGATAGGATCGTATGCTTTCGAGGATTTGATTTATTTAGATGTAAATTTTCTGCATTTTTACATTATTTACTACAAAATGAAATTGAAGATATACCAAAGGATATTCGAAAATCCTAGTCCGAAAAAATATGACAAGTCTAGAAAAATAGCGGTCTCAATATGGGAAACAACTGCAAATCCCTAACGAGATGGGACCATGTGTCTGGTAGGTGTCAACGTCCCCTGTTGGCATGCCGAACCCGTCGTAAACCATCGACGGAAATCCCACGATTTCGGTAAAATGTCAATTTCGGTCGAAAATACCATAAGCTCTTGATCTGAGCAGCAATTGGTCGACACTGTAAATGGTCATGCTTGAGAGAAAAAACACTGTCAACCCCGCTGAAAAGTAAGAGGTGGATTCAAGGGTGGTGGAGATGAGAGCATAATTTGTTGACAGGTAACACCTAAAATGAGTCCAAAGTCAAGCCTAAATGAAAAAAAACTACTGCAGAAATCCTCGTATCATTTGATAGCCATTTTCGAATAAGCATCTCAACATAGCATTTAGTGACTCAGTATGATATATTTCGTAAGGTTTTTTATCGATGAATTAGTAATTTTTCCGTATGTCATGAAAATTCTTTTAGAATGACGATTTCTATTCTTTGTCTCTCTCTTTTTTAAAATATTCTGGAGGGGCCTCCTTGGCCGAGTGGTTAGTGTGTCCGACTGCGAATCGGAAGATCCGGGTTCGAGCCTCGTCAGCGCCACTCCGCGGTTGGTCGTCCCTGTCCTTCGGATGAGACAGAAAAAACCGAGGTCCCGTGTCACAGTTGGCGTTGGCACGTTAAAGAACCCTCCCTGCTCTACTGCCAGCAGTGCCGAGCATAGGTAAAATTTGTCGCCCTTCACCGGCACACGGTGACGTCTCCATATGAGTGAAATATTCTTGAGTGGGACGTTAAACAACAATACAATACCATACCATAAAATATTCTCCATAACTTTTCTCCTCTGTGTTTATTGTCTAGAGAGCAGTCATCATAATAATTGCTCCCAATTATTGTAATATGGATTTCCAGTAAGATATACATGTATTATTAACTCAGGGCTCACCCTGGACTCAGAAAATTGTTAGCCAAAAATTTAGCCAACTAAGATTTTTTACGATTACCAGCAGTCCACGACGGTCCTCAACAAGTTAATAGACTACGATATCTTAAATCATGATTAATTTCAACATTGTATATCATTCCCCTCAATAAAAATGGTAAAAGTTAAAGATACCAATGGGACCAAAATGTAAATATCGAAAAGCATACAAAACCATGGCCAAAACAAAAAAAGAGAAAATAACGCAAACAGCGATCCACATGGCAAGACGATTAAAACCAAAAACTGAGTAACACGAACCCGACAAAAAAAACGGGAATGAGTTCTGGTACTCCAGAAGAGTAATTAACTTCTGCCCCGTGCGCGGTACCCGTCGTGTCACATATTTTCGAATTCGGGAATAAGTTACAGAGTCACAATTAGTGATGGAATAAACAAGAAAAAAGACGGGATGTGTATGTGACAAGGGGGACTTGTGAGAGTGACTGCGTCCTGGGCTGTGTACTTCCTATACATTCTATTGAAAAACAAACGCAAAAACCATGATGGGAACGATACTGGACAGTGAAATATTTTATTTTCACGAGGGAGGCCGAATAATCGTGTCTGAGACAATATACAAATCCAGTGCAGATAGGACAAATATGGTCCTCTTTAATTCCAAAAGTTGAACCAGGTACAACGGAAGTCCAAAGTAAATTCAAAGACGCAAGTGAAGAATAAATTACCCGTCTCGTTAGGTAGGCTAAATATACTTATCGATGGATAGTATCCAACCTACCTATTTCATGGGTTAATCTCGTTACCCAATCAGATTTTCCGAGGTGCGCCTTTAAATATTCAAATTAAGAGAAGTCGTGCACTAAGTGAATTATCTAACGTTAAAGCAGCGCGAAATCTGATTGGGCGGAGAGTCAGAGACTATAGCTTAAGTTTACATCATTGATAATTTTATTTTTCCGTTTATAGATTTCTGGCCAACAATGTCCTGTACCATCTTGGAAGTGCCGACTTCGTCTTAATACCTTACTTGGTGTATTTGTAAGAAGGAGTAACGATTAATCTTAGAACTCTGTCAAAATGGCCGATGGGTGTTGATGTGTGTGTGTGTGTGTGTATGAGAGAGAGAGAGAGAGAGAGAGAGAGAGAGAGAGAGAATTAAGCGGTAGTCCCATGCAAATAGTAGATAACCCTCATTTATGTAAGAAAAAGAATATTGTTTAAAGGTACAAGTATTGTAATTATGATAGAAATGTTTTGTAATGTCATAGGGATGTAATGTTGCTTGTATTTTCATGGCAAATTAGATTCTATGAACTTTATTTCTAGGGATGATGTGATATCCATGTATTGTCTTATAACAAAATGTCACTTTTGTTGGCAAAGTTGGTTATCAGTCTAATATATGGGGCCACAGAAATCACTATGTCGACTATATGAAATTTTTACTGTGAAAAGGAAAAAATGAAACAAATACGTAAGAATACATTATAAAAAAATACTTTGCTTCTGATTTTGCCTAACACCACACCCAACGATCTTTCACTCATATGGTAGCGGCTAGTTTTTATTGTTGGAGGAGAGATTTTATCTAAAAGTGTGCCAGGGAAGAGACAACTTCCCTCCCTCAATTAAACTGGCAAACTTTCTCACATTATCAACAAAAATTCCAGACAGGCTCGAGTCCGTGCTGACTCAAGGTCAGATGCTCAATGGTTCAGAGCGTGCTTCTCAAACCATTTGGGCACTGAAGGCTAAAAAATTATCCTCCTTTGTATCACCATTTTCTGTAAGATACAAAAAGGTAGGAGTGCGGCCTCCGTGGCCGAGTGGTTAGCGTGTTCGAGCTGAAGGGTCCGGGGTTCAATTCCAACAGCGCCACTCCGCGGTTGGCCGTCCCTGTCTTACAGATGAGACAGTAAAAACCGAGGTCCCGTGTCACAGTAGGTGTTGGCACGTTAAACAACCCTCCCTGCTCTACGGTCAGCAGTGCCAAGCACAGGCAAAATTTGTTGTTGTTGTTGTTGTATTGCTGTTTAACGTCCCAATCAAGAATATTTAACTCATATGGAGACGTCACCGTGTGCCGGTGAAGGGCGACAAATTTTGCCTATGCTCGGCACTTATGGCCGTAGAGCAGGGAGGGTTCTTAAACGTGCCAACACCTACTGTGACACGGGACATCGGTTTTTACTGTCTCATCCGAAAGACAGGGACGGCCAACCGCAGAGTGGCGCTACGCGGATTCGAACCCCGGACCCTCCGATTCGAAAATCGAACACGCTAACCACTCGGCCACGGAGGCCCCGGCAAAATTTGTCGCCCTTCACCGGCACACGGTGACGTCTCCATAAGAGTGAAATATCCTTGAGTGGGACGTTAAACAACAACGCAACAACAATAACAAAAAAGTAGGAGTACGTCTTTACTTGATAAAAAGCATGTATTTCACGGAGAACTACAGAACAACAAGATAGAATTCATAGAAGATTATGTTTTTAAGTATTTGACGAATTTAAAAGAATTGTAAGTACATTTTTCGTACGGGTTAAAATTTTAAATTTTACCTCTATGACCAAGATTGCAAAGAAAACGAAAAATAGTCATATTAAGCACTTCTCCGCCAATCACTGATATTTAAACGCGTTCTTTACTTATGTCATTTGAATCAGGTCTCGGACTCAAGGCTGCAGTAACGGTCATTGGTGTATTCTTACATCCCTGTGTGCTTAAATCCTTATTATGTTTTTTGAATATTTTTACTCAAGTCCTAACTATTGATACGAGGGCGAGGCAACAAGTAACCAGCCAGTAACCCAGTTGAGATCAACCTCTCTACCCCCCCCCCCTACCCCCTCCTTGGTTTTGACTCGTATGTTCGACTTTGTAGTCAACAGAAATACAATAAGTGGACTATACTATGCAAAGAATTAGCTAGGACCGCTATCAGTGAAAAACGCCAAAGTAAATTCTCTAAAGGTGTTTCCCTGCAAGAGGTCAACGCGAGAGTCAGTCCACACTTGCAAAGTTGTAATGGGGGCTGTAGAAAAACGAGTACCATTTAACACCACATCCTACCTATTTACCTGAACTTGCTCCTGCGACTTCATCCTATTCCCAAACTTGAAAAAGGATATCCTTGGACGTCATTTCCGGTCTGACGAAGAATTTGTGACGCAATTGAGCAGTGGGTCAATGGAAAGGACACTGACTTTTTCAGATCTTGGCTGATGGCACCTGAACATCGTTGGTCTTAGTGCATCACACTAGATGGCATCGAAAAAGAATAGTTGAATCTCAATAAGTAAGGCTGGTCACAATTCAAGTATCATGAATTAAATTATCGAATTTACATTTTTGGACGTTCATGGAAAAGGGTTGAATCATCAATTTTTTTTTTCAAATTGTTCTTGCTCCTTGAATGGTGATTATACTCGTACTTTGTATTTCTCCATCATTGATTCTTTCAGATATCTCAATGACAACAAGATAACAAAAATATCTTCAAATATGTTCTCAAAGCTGACACTTCTACAGGCATTGTAAGTATATTCTGCTGTTGAATGTATTTACCCCCTCTTTTCTCGTTTATGACCATCACCGGTTGTGACTTATTCTTACATTCGACGTGTGTCACGCGTGGAGCAGGAGTTGCTTACCCTTCCGGAGCACCGGAACTCACCCCCGGTTTTAGTGGGGTTCGTGTTACACTATTTTTAGTTACAAGTGTATTTGTGTATTTCTGTTTGTAGTGTTGTCTCCTTTCTTGTTTTGGCCACGATTTTATCTGTCGTTGACTTATTCTATTTGGAATACCCCTTGGTATCTTCTATTTCACCCATTTTTATACCCCCGTCAACAAAGTTTTAGGGGGAATACTGGATTCACCATGCCTCTTTGTCTTTTCATCTATTTCCGCACCATAACTCAAGTATCGTGGGGCTACAATGGTGATTCTTCACAAATGGGTTGCCCATGACACATTGGGGATTCTTATCGGTTTTGGGATCGGAAAGTCAAATGTCAAGGTCACATGACTCCGCTCCTTGAAAATGGTTTCCGCACCATAACTCAAGTACCCTGTGGATCTACAATGTTGATACTTCACACATAGCTTAACCATGACTTAAGGAGGATCCCTGTTGTTTTTGGTGTCGGAAGGTCAAAGTTCAAGGTCATATGATTCCTTTCCTTGAAAATGGTTTCCGCACCATAACCGCTGCCACGGTAGGTGGGAGTGTATAAGTCCCGCCCGTTAAGACAGTTCTAGCTTGAAGTTAAATTAAATAGATAACGATCCTTGTCAGTAACCCTTAGTTAAGTAACTTCTTAGTCAGCAGCAACCCTCTATCCAGGGAAATACTGAACGGAAACGTATGCTCTAGAATATCGTATCAACTGAGAGGTGTATACTCTTGTGAATGTGCTGCTGGAATGCTGCATAAAAATGGAAAGTTCACAGAAGGGACATTGAAGTCATAGCTTCTATCGTAAAGTTTTGGACCTTTTACTTGTTCAATAGTGTTTGCTGAATCGTTCTTGTTTCTTCCAGGGATCTCTCTGGAAATATGATCAGCGAAATCGAAGATGGTGCGTTTTGGGGATTACGGAGATTAGATAAATTGTGAGTACAAAAAACGACGACACAATGACACGATATACCAGGTACATCTAGTTTTCGCCTCTGATAATTTTTGCGGTCCGCCGTGGTTTAGTGGTTAGCATTTTTATTTCGAATCCAGGGTTCCGGGGTTGACGTCCAAGCCACGGTTCGATCGCCCGTGCCTGTTTTTCGGATGAGAAAGTATATATCGTGTCACATTAGGTTTTTGGCACGTTAAAGAACCCTCCCTGCTTTATGGACATAAGTGCTAAAGATAGGCAAAATTTGATGCCCTTCACCGGCACACGGTGACGTCTCGGTTTCAGTGAAATAGTCTTGAGTGGGACATTAACAACAATACAACAACAACGACTGATAATGTTCGCTCTCCACGGTAGATCACATTTCATATCCTGTCTTTAATTTGCACTTTAAATCACAATAAACAGAGGATAGGCGACAGATATCACGTGACATGTTGTTCGTGTGACAGTAATACGAATATCATGAAAATAATTCGCATTATAATGGAAAATATGTATGTACCACGTGATTACTTTAACGTTTGTGGGGGACCAGTATCACCATGGTGGTGGAACGTAACTCCCAGACGTACATGTAATCTTACTGCTGAAATGACGATAGCGTATCCTAGCGTCTTTCCATCACCAATACAATCAGTAGTTTCGTAGAAACGTCATCGGGTATCACGTGCCACATGAATGTTTTCTATTGACTGATAAAAATAACGCATTATTTTTGTGCCAAATGTCTGCCATTGTATACAAATGAATATTAAGATCTGGGATTGTTTTGGTGTTTAACTTCCCACTAAAGGATTTATCCCTTATATTAAGACGTCGCCGTGTGCCTGTGGAGACGACAAAATTTGTCTATGCTCGGCAGTTTTGGTTGCTGACGTGCCGACACCTACTTATATTCGTGTATATTAGTCGCGATCTTTTTTATTATTGGCAGGAAAAGATGTGATGAAATTGACAAGTAATTGTTACAGATGCCAATACAATTACGTTGATAAAAAAAAAATGTAATTCCAGTTTTATTTGTGGGAATTTTATTTCTGCGCATTTACGCGAGACTATTGCCTTGCGAAAATAAGGTTCTTGCTTAATATATTCGAATGACATTAACATGCCCTATACAAAATTACATATCAATTTAATGTGCGTGCGCGAAAAATAGCATCGCGAATAATTGCATAAGCACTGATCCGCCAAAATAAGGTTCCGCAAAAAATTCTGGATTAAAAGTACATAGGAAAATACGGAGATAGGATTTCTAAAATGACAAAGTATTTATAATGATTATTTTATCGACAAGTATATGCGCCTAGAACTTATTTTCACATGAATTTCGCATTAAAACGTCTTGTGATATTCAAATGAATGCATGATCTTCATTCGGAAAGTATTGACACGTTGCTAGCATGAAAATGACTTGATTAACGTGCATTTCCATTTTTACGGTATGATTTAAAAGGTAAAGGTAACGAACAGTGATCGATCTCATAATTCCTTTAAGGAATGCAGAATATGTTATATTCGCACGATAATTTCGTAATTTTCATATTAATAAGAAGATTAAGACAACGATGATAATACGGGTATCTAGGAAGAGTGCGATCCCTTGTCGACCTGTCACGCCAGCATTGAGCCCTTTACCTTGATCGGGTAAATGGAGTAATCCGTAGTCAAAACCAGTATGTGAAGAACAGCCTAATATTTTATGTGAAGCACGTCAGACATCATTCGTCCCAATATTTGGTTGTATTGGCAAAGTAGACCGTTATAACGACCGTGAAATTAACGAAATGTTGACTTAAACGGAGACTCTGTAGTCTCTTTTATCTCAAGTTCACAGGAAAATTTCGAATAGACAATGAATGGTTATTGGTAAAAGATAAAACGTCGTCGATAGTGCCAAATGTCGAGTTGAAGGTAACAGGAAAAGATTTTTCTTCTCACGTTTTGAATAATTTCTGCCTCGTAAGAATATAAAAGTAGGTAAGCCAATAGAGGACCACAATTTGTTCCCCTTGGAATTCGAATAGACTTTTTGCGTTTAGCAAAGTTGTTTTTAATGACTGATGTGAGTTATAAAATGGGACAGCGAATCGAATGCTTATTTGATAAGAACAAGAGAAATGAACTACCGTTGATTAATTATACATAAAGTATAAAATATAGAATCCATAGAAGATTATGTATTTAAGAAAATGACGAATTTAACAGAATTGTAAGTACATGTTTTACCTGTTAAAATTCACATTTGTGTCTCTGTTACCAAGATTGCAAAGAAAACAAAAAAATAATTATACTACGCACTTTTCTACCAATCTACAAATCAGTGAGATTTAAATGCATTCGTTACTTGTTTCTTTTGTATTTGGTCTTGGGCTCAAGCCTGAAGTAACGGTCATTTGAGTATGCTTATATTCAAATCTGCTGACCCAAACTCTACACTTAAGTTCGTATTATGTATTTTTGAATATTTTCAGCAAAGTGAATTATCACAATGTAAATCCAAAACTTCTGCCTCTCTGTGAAATGTTCAGGTGAACGATGTGGCCCAATGGGCTCTTGTTTGACTCACCCTCGTATGTTGGACCTTATACCTAAGAGAAGTATAGTAACTGGAGTGTACTATGCAATCTTGCAAAACCAGCTAGAACCGCCATCAGTGGGAAACGCCTAAGTACACTCTCTAAGGTGTTTTTTCTGCAAGAGGACAACGCGAGAGTCCACACTTGCAAAGTTGCAATGAATGCTGTAGAGCGAAATGGGTATGATTTAACACCACACCCTACCTTTTTGCCTGGACTAGCTCCTAGCGAATTCTTTCTATTCCAAAACTTGAAAAAGGGATATCCGTGGACGTCATTTCCGGTGTGACGAAGAAGTCGTGACGGCAGTTGAGGATTGGATCGGTGGAAAGGACACTGCCTTTTCAGTTCTGAGATAATGGTACTTGAACGCAGTTGGTCTATGTGGATCACACTAGAGAGCAATTACATCGAAAAAGAGGGGGTGGATCTCACTAAATTATGCTGGTCACTATTTTACTCACTTTCGTATCAAGTATCATGAACTTATCGAATTTACATTTTGGGCGCAGATGGAATTGTAAAATATTCTTCCTTTTTTAGCTCACCTGAACCGAAGCTTCGAGTGAGCTTTTCTGATCACATTTTGTTCGTCGTCCGTCCGTCCGTCTGTCTGTAAACTTCTAACATTTCCGACTTCTTCTTAAGAACCACCGGGTCAATTTCAACCAAACTTGGCACAGGACAGTCTTGGGTGAAGGGGATTCAAGATTCTTCAAATAAAGGGTCGGGCCCTTATCAAAGGGAAGATAATTGAGAAACATTAAAATCTGTTGGGTGTTATTAAAAATCTTCTTCTCTAGAACCACTTGACCAAACATCAATAAACTAATATGAAAGCATCCTGATAGAGTGTAAACTTATGTTTCTTCAAATGGTGACCCCCAGGGCAAGATGGGGCAACAAGAGGGGCCGGTTTATATAGGAAAATATCTTTTAAACTCTTCTTCTCAAAAACAGCAAAGGTACAATTTATCAAACTAATATGGAAGCATCATTATATAGTGTAGATTTAAGCTTGTTCAAACGGAGATCGTAGGGGTCAAGGTGGGGCCACAACAGGGCCCAAAATTTAATATGGTTTATATAGTAAACTATCTTTAAAAATTGTCTTCTCAAGCACAGTTAGTATGACATTTATCAAATTCTCATGGGAGCACAATTATATAGTCAGATTCAAGCTTATTCAAATGATAACCTCATGGGTCAAGATGGGGCCACCAAAGGGGCAAAAATTTTAACATAGGTTTATGTAGGAAAATATGTTAAAAAAATTCTTCTCTAGAATAGCAGGTGTACAATTTATCAAATTAATATTGTAGTATGATGACATAGTGTAAATTCAAGTCTATAATGCTGTAAATGCTGGCACCTGGGGTCAAGATGGCACCACAATAGGGGTCCAAAGTTTAACAAATGAGAAGTTCGTCTTTGTCCATACCTTTCAATTGTGACACATTGTAAATCCAAAATCGCTGCATCTCTGTGAAAAGTTCAGGTGAGCGATGTGGCCCAATTGGCCTCTTATTCAAATTGTTCTTGTTCCTTGAATGGTGGTTTTAATCATACTCGGTGTTTCTCTATCTTTGTTTCTTTCAGAAATCTCAATCACAACAAAATAACAAAAATAACTCAAAATGTGTTCTCAGAACTGATACATCTACAAGAATTGTAAGTATATTCTGCTGTTAAATATATTTATACCCCGTCAATAAAGTTGTAGGGGTTTTTTACTAGGTTCACCATGTCTGTTCATTTATTTCCGCAACATAACTCAAGTACCCGAGGGTCTACAATCTTGATACTTCACAAATGGGTTGTCCATGACTCAAGGAGGATCCCTATCGATTTTAGGTCGTAAGTTCAAAGGTCAAGGTCACATGACTCCGTTCCTTGAAAATGGTTTCCGCGTCATAACTCGTGTACCTGTGGTTCTACAATGTTGATACTTCACACAGGAGCTGCCAATGACTCAAGGAGGATCCCCATTGATTTTGGGGTCGGAAGGTCAAAAGCCAAGGTCAAATGACTCCGTTCCTTGAAAACTGTTTCCGCGCCATAATTGCTGCCTCGAGGGTATAAGTCCCGTTAGGACAGTTCTAGTGTGAAGTTATTTACAGTATACAAATATTGTTTGAGATAGTCTGCAGAATACCAAATTCAGTTTACATATAAGAGACTATAATATTTGAGTTTCAAATTTTGTGAACAATATGACTCCTATAATGATAAATCCTATTTTCTAGATGGACAAAAACTGACACAAATTATGCCGGAGTTACGCATAACGTTAGAAAAGGAACAAATCTCGCGAGACAACGCGATACTTTCAGGACATTCTGCTCAGAGTGACGTGTCAATAAAACCATAATATAAACAAGGCTATGCATGTATGAATCAGCAACGTTTAATGAGACTAAACTTGCTAGTTAGACGATGTTTTGCAATTTTAATTACCCGATTTGAAAATACGTGCAAAAATCGGCTAATTTCATCTAAGCGTATTGGACTTATCAATCTGCAGCGAATATTCGTATAGTTCATCATCAAGTTAAAAAGTTAGGGCCTCACACACTCTAACGAGTTATTTTCTTTACCATTGGAATAAATGAACTTAATGAAGCATGTACTGTATTTGGCATGATTGCTTTCCAAATAGTACTTTGTATAGCATTTTGTAATATCCTAAACGCGATTCCGTTGTTAGGGTACAACGCTTTCTTTCAGTATCGATAGTCTTCATGTCGGAGGATAAACAACTTCAAAATAAATTTGTTTTAATAGCTTATAATTCGTTAAAAGATTTCTGTTCTTTGTTCACAACATAACATCCACAATTAAAGATAAAATGAAATTCTTCTGTAAGACAAGAAATAATCCAGGGGAAGGTCCAGGTCAGAGGTCAGATCGCGGCCCAAAATCACCAGAGAAACTCAAGCTCAAACTCAGTACTCAGCTCAACTGTTTTTGCTTAATTTCGAACTAATTACAGGTAAATAACATATAATAGATATCTTTTTAATATATGCATTAATATCATATTATTCAAATATCCGTGGTAGTTTGTATCAAATCAGCCACCAGCAGCCAGAATTATTGAAAAAGACATTGAGTATGATACTCAAGATTTGAGTATATGCTCAAATCACTTTTTGGACCTTAGTAATTGGTATTGGTATTGTTGTTTAACGTCCCACTCAATAATATTTCACTCATATGG
>JACSZP010043830.1:0-14105 GCA_016161895.1 Pinna nobilis | reverse complement strand
GGTTACTGTAGCGCATGCGCAGATATATAAATCCTGACACTTTTCATATCCTGAGTCAAATTATGTGACAGCGGTGTTCCGAATGGATCGACTGACGTACAAACAGTGTGATTACTAATAGGCCGCAACAACGGTGACGGGGTCCAGAAGTAAATGTGTGTAGAGCAAAAATTTAAACCAAAAAGACATAGAAATGAAATAAATACATAATGACAAAGTACTGTAACATTATCAGTGAAATTTGATATGAATAATTCAAGGTACAATTGAAAATACTCTTTTAATTAAAAGTAAATACAATTTCATTTATTTAAGAAAATTTAAGGATAAATCATTATTAGCATCAACTGTGAAATTAAAAAAAAATATATGTTTATTAAATTACAGCGAAGCTGGTCTAAAATGGCACCTTTGTTGAAAATGCACTTATCTAAAGAAGACCATCTCAGAACATACACCGTGATAAAAAAAATCTGTGAATTCTGAAATCTATATACATGTATATATTATCACCCATCTACAAAGGTCACATTTGTTTGCTATAATGGGATGACTTTAATAGATAAGTTTCATTTCGTTTCAAAATCATTCGGGCGTTAAACAAACAATTACCAAAGTTATCCAAAAAGTGAATATCATAGTCTAAAATATGCACACACGGGTAACATAAACAAATCAAAAACTCCTTAGTATGGTAAAAATGGCCGTGGAGAAGGAGGGTTCTTTTACGTGCTAACACCTACTGTGACACGGGATCTGGATCTTACTGTCTCAACTGAAAGACACCGACGGCCAACCGCGGAGTTGCGCTGGGTGGATTCGGTCCCGAAGCCTTCGATTCGAGGTGGAACATGCTAACCACTCGGCCACGCAGGCCCCTGATGATATATCAAATCACATGCACTGATAAATGCTAAAACCTGGTTTGAAAAAAAAAAATCAGACAAATTGAACAATTGTTGAAACAAAATGTGCAAATATTGACAAAATAATCAAAGGCAAATACTTTGTAAAAGGCACAATAAATATTTGGTAAAATAATCTGCATCAATAAAATGACAACATGAATATTTTTTCAAGACAAATATCAAATTCCAAAATGATAAAGGCTTCAAAAGCATTCTGGAGAGAGATACCAACTGTGATAGTTCACTTATTTTAATTTATGAGGGTTTGAAATATTGAAAATAGTCTTATTTGAATGCAATTAATAATATTATCATCAATGGTGTGTATGAAGGTAAGTTTTGTTTTGTTTGTTTGTTTTGTTGTTGTTTAACGTCCCACTCAAGAATATTTCTCTTATATGGAGACGTCACTTATGACCGTAGAGCAGGGAGGGTTCTTTAACGTGCCAACACCTACTGTGACACGGGACCTCGGTTTTTACTGTCTCATCCGAAAGACAGGGACGGCCAATCGCGGAGTGGAGTGTGCGGGAATCGAACCCCTGGCCTCTCAGCTGTAAGTCGAACACGCTAACCACTAGGCCACGGAGGCCCCAGGAAAGTTTTGTAAACTTGAATGAAGAGATAACCACACGTTTTTTGCAAAATGAAAATTATTGTATTGAAACATACTGAGAGTCATTATCTACAAGTTTCATTATTAATTTTTATTTAAGAGTATATCTGACAGGATACATGTTTTTAACATCTGTTATATCTGAGTGTGATGCTCTTATGGACAAAATGTACACTCATTTATATACACTGTTGATAAATTATGATCTTACGCTTAAACACATGACGGCATCCATTTCTCATTAATTCCTATTCTCATCACCGCATGGCCCATTAAACAAACCATTCAGCTATAATGCTATGTGTTCAACAGTTTGTTTAAATAACCTTGTTTTAGGCTATACTTGACAGATACAATCTGATATCTCTGAATTATCCTACTTAAACTGAAATGACTTTTAAAACCACCACGGTGAATAAAGTACGATAACCATTCAAAATCCACTTGTTTTATCAGTAAAGTATCAAGTGTCAGTACGCAAATAAGGTGTGACAAACGAAAAGTGTCAAATATGTACATGCATTGTATAAAAAGCGGTATTAATTGACAGGTTGCCATTTTATAATGAAAATATACCTGATTTACAGGACACAAGGGAGATAAATTGCACTATCAATAATGCACATTTAGCATGGTTTTGTTTCGGTCTATAAATGAACTTTGAAAGGCAGAAATGCCCATTTTATTTCTTTTACGAAAATAACGAATATAAAAACATATAATAAATAACGAATAAAACGTCGTTATGGAATCAGACCCCTGGGCAATTTCAGAAAAGTGGCATGAACTTTGTTGCATAATATATAACATGTAGATCTACTTTCATGGTGAGGTTAGAATTATATATATATATATATATGCAGAATGAATCAACATTTTTCTACGGTGAGTTTACAAATGAATCTGTGTGGAATGTATCAACCTGCTGTGTATGATAGGATAGAATGTAAATATCTGTGGAATGTATAGTTATTCCGCTATGTCGGGAAAAGCATAAATAATGATTAAAGAACCAAACAAAACGAGTAGATAAAGTAAAAGCACTCTGTATCTGCATATTTGACTGCATTTATATGAGCATAAAAATATAGCAAAAAATGATACACTTGAAACTATTCCAACTGTATTCGATTCCAATTGAGTAAATGAACAAATGAAATTTTTTTTTTAAAGATAAGAAGTTTAGTTTTAACATCGTTAACTTTATGATGAAAATATATGAAAATTCCCTTTCACATATCTCAATGTGCTGTGAAAATTTAGTTAATATTTATGTCATAGTCAAAAAAGAAGAAGTGAAGGCGTATAATTGTCATAAAATGTACACACAGGATATTATATATAAGAGAAATTATATTTTGTTTTTGATAATTTAAAGTCAAAATAACGAAGACTTTTCGTAAGATTAATATTGCGTAACATTAATATGGAAACATATTGCTTTTGACTTATGCTTCATCCAGTTAGCATTTCTGTGTACATTAAACCATGTATTATTAATCAAAAGCCCACAACCGTGTGATACACATAATTAAGAACAAAACTTAAAAAGGATGACCAAAATGTATTAAAATACACAAAGCATCGCCACTGAACGGCTACAACAGTACAGTTTTGCTTCTTGACACAACCAAGTAGTTATAGGCATGTTATAGCCTATGTGATATTGGCACAAATAATGATGCGCTCTCCCAGAACCATGCACAAAAACTTCCCGCAATGTATTGCGTTGTTGGTATAATTTGATTTATTCTGCCTCTGCGTAAATCTGTAATAATCTTTGTTGCCGCTGTTTTATTCCCCTCCCTTTGCACCACGCACAACATCAGTAGAACAGTTAGTAGGTGGTACTTCAAATTCCAGAAAAGCAAAGTCTGTCCTTTCTTCACCGCGGATTATTGGTCTACCTCTTTGAGGCGGTCCGTCAAACTTGACATCGATGTACAATAAACCATCTTGGTTCTGAAATGGATGTCATTAAATAAAGAATAGACACATTTCATTCAGAGGTTCCAAATGATTATCAAAAATAAAGCTTTAAATATAAAACTCAAATGATTTATTGTATATAATTTTGTGTTCTCTGCACAAGGAGAAAACCGTGTAAGGAGTCTATATTCCAACCCAGTTCATATCCATACTAGGTTATGATCATTTTTCCGACCACAATTGGCCCTTTTATTCTAAAAGCAGAATTCAATTTGTTGCTGAAGTCTCGATTATAACTACATTGGACGTTACAATCCAAAATATTTAAACCATCTTTCCAAGTAATACAATTACGTAATGATATTGGCTGCCTTTTGATAAAAAAAAATGGTTAAATAAGAGCGCAAACTCTCCAATGAGCGTTTTTAATGTAAACAAGAACCTGCCAAAAGTAACTTATTCCTTGCCTTAATAAACCCAGCATATACGATTGATAACGAAATTGATTTGGGTCATAAATGTAAGTGCAGTGGAATTTGTATAAACCGGCCTTTGTTGAATCCGGATTCTTGTCCATACCGGCGAAATTATTTGGTCCCGGCATTTTCCTTCTTATTTATTAGTATGGAAACTCTGAATAATACGGATTCTGTCTATTCTGAAAACCGGACGTGTTTTGAGATTGTTTGCGTTACAATTAATGCATTAATCACCTGTCCATTCCGGATCAATTAACTTGAGTAGTCGCAGTGAGAAGACAAAGGACTGTATAATCACTTGTTCACACCTTTCTGAGGCAGGTAGACCTACTGTTTGACTTAATCAATCGAGTGCACGGAGTGTCACACGGGGTAGTTACCTGAGGACATTGACGATATCAGTATCCGGGTCATTTAACATGTATACGGTGTAAACATTCGGGTACATGTACTCGTTAATTTCTATTGAAACGTCGAGGTCATACTTCCCACCTCCGTTTCTATTTCGCCCCGTTTAACTCTTGTGGGAAAAATTCCNNGTCATTCAAAAACTACTCACGATTTGGGTAAATAAATAATCCATTTTTAAGAATCCATCATCATTGGTTTAGACAGAGTCTACTGTGGTTCATTAAACAAGAATATATCATAGTTACTGCGTTCACTCCATAGCGCAATATCTTTTAGTGAAAGGTAAATGTGATTCGCGTTCATATGGAGGGGCCTCCGTGGCCGAGGGGTCAGCGTGTTCGACTTCGAATCGAAGGGTCCGGGGTTCGATTCCCGCAGCGCCACTCCGCGGTTGGCCGCCCCTGTCTTTCGGATGAGACAGTAAAAACCAAGGTCCAATGCCACAGTAGGTGTTGGCACGTAAAAGAACCCTCCCTGCCCTACGGCCACCAGTGCCGAGCACAGGTAAAATTTGTCGCCCTTCACCAGCACACGGTGACGTCTCCATGTGAGTGAAATATTCTTGAGTGGAACGTTTAACAACAACGCAACAACAACAAATCTTGTTATTTGTTTAGTGAAAAGATATTTGTATGGTAAAAAATGAAGAAGTGTTTACCAACTTTTGTTGGAGCAATACGATACATAAAATGTTATGTAAAAACTGAACAATATATTTACAGGAAAACCTTGAATTTAGATTTCTTTGAAAAGAAATGGGGAAACATCACTACTCTTCTAGATAATGACTGGTTGCTTTTTTATCTGAATGTTTTGTGATCTACAAGTATATTTTCATTGCATTGTTGTATAGATTATGAATAGGTGGATGGAAAGTATGATAGTTGTCTTTCTTGTTTGTACATGTTAATGTCTATGTCTGAAAATGAAATAACAAATATATCATTATTATTATTATTATTATTATTATTATTATTATTATTGATACTATCATTGTTGCTGTTATTACTTTATCATTATTATTACTATTACTATGATCAGTACATGTATTATTAATTTTTATTATTATTATTTTTAATATTTTCCTTATTGATATTAATTACCATTACTTTATTAATATTATTATTATCATTTACCATAAGCAACTATATTAATGACAAAATGCACCAAGAACTCGGCACATAAATATTTATTTTTATGTCTCGTCCGTATAGATCAAGGGGGCATGTTTTTTGTCCTAACGTATCTCTCCTGCATTCTGAGCATGGTTCCAGTATTGATACTAATAAAGAGAGCGAAACATGGAAAACAACATAGACGTTTATATAATGAAACTCGTGCAAGTGTGACGTTATTATAAATCCTTTACCATATGTGCAATAAAGTCCCTTCACATAGTTTCTACTTCTGATGAAAATGATAGATAAATAGCGTTTGTATCGCCTCTCTCTCTTTCCTACCGTCTAGCGATCCTACTTCCGATAGATAATGCCTAACTCCGTAAATATAACTAATAAAGGTTTTTCGGGATGAGACAGTGTTTGTATGTTTTGTTGTTGTTTAACGTCCGACTCAAGAATATTTCACTCATATGGAGACGTCACCGTGTGCCGGTAAAGGGCTACAAATTTTGCCTATNNCACCTACTGTGACACGGGACCTCGGTTTTACTGTCTCATCCGAAGGACAGGGACGGTCAACCGCGGAGTGGCGCTTACGCGGCTCGAACCCGAGTCTTCCGATTCGAAGTCGAACACGCTAACCACTCGGCCACGGAGGCCCCAGATGAGACATTGAAACGGGTGTTAAAATTAAATTCAGTAAATGCAATACTGAATAACTGCTTCCGATAATTGATATCTTAATATATATACCTTGATATATGTGATGTATGCCCGGCACGTATGACCGTAAAGCAGGGAGGGTTTTTCATGTACCAACACCCACTGTCACACGAGATCTCGGTTTTAACTGTATCATCCAAACGATAGGGACAACCAACTGCGACATGGCTTCGGCTCGAACACGGACCTCATGATCAGAAGTTTAACACGCTTAACACAAGGTCTTGGCCGAGACATAGTAAAAGTAAAGATATAAAACACGGTCAGTTTGAAACCAAAAAGCGTTTATTGATGTTGCACACTTAATTTAGCAGTCTTGAATATCTATTAAATAAGTAATTAAATCAAAATTTTACAGATATCATAAATGAAATACACTGCATTATAATGAGAAAAGTCAACATGTAAAACATAGCACGAGGTCCAAGTGCGATCCTGGCTACCAACATTGTTAAGGTTAACAAACATGAGTGTTAAATAACCTTTGATTTCACATAAAGGTTCCACGTTTCTTTCTGAATACTCATTAAATCTATCGAACAAACTTTCAATGGCAAACATTAATATACGACGACATTTTGTAGAAAAGCACAAAAACCCGGAAGGGAGACTCTTGTGCCTTCCGGAAAACTCCAATAACAGACTGCAATTTATTAGATTATGAAATGAACATCTCATCCGTGTTGATCCCCTTACAGAAATCAAGGAAATACTGTAAATCCGGTTTTATTCGCGAGAGCACTTACTCGCGAAAATAAAAGTATCGCTTTATTTACAAACCTTAAATAAAATGCTCAATACAGCATGAACTTAAAAGACTTAACAAGCAAACACGCGAAAATATAGTGTCGCGAATAATTACATGGCTACCGATTCGCCAAAATAAAGTTCCACGAAAATATCTGGATTTACAGTAAATGAAATGGGGAGTCGTACAGTAGCAGAGCATTTGTACCAACCTATCCAATTTGCACAATATCATCTCTGAAATCTTATTTTTTATTATTTATTTTTATAAACCTGTAACGGGAGGATCTACATGGTTTCCAAAAAGAATTTAGGATAATTTTATTTAGACAATTGTTATGAAGAGCATTAACGTCGATACATTATTTATAAAAATCATAGATTATCATTGATAAAAATATCAGTATGCACAATGCATTGAAAGTTGAAAATGTATAAGTATAAAACATCAGGATAAACCATGGGTATACTGGAAAATAAAGTAGGAAACAAAACACGGTGGGGTTCTATTGTAACACTCTTTTTCACGATTTAATTATTTAATCGAAATTATTTTGAATTATTATGACATGCACACAAAACAAATTCAAAGTTAATTTCATTGTAAACTCAAATTCTTTTGTTAAGTCAGCAGTTTTCATACCTACAAATCCGGTAAAGAAGTTCTTGAGTAAATATTTAGCAATATTATAAGTGTAGAGATATGTGTAATAAGCAAGGGATGCATAAAATCCGACTTGTTGAATCTGGGCTGATTCAATATGGTCAATTTGTAGAATTCAAGCTTACCATTGGGGAACTTCTGTGAAAAATTCGTAATAGCTACATCATTTACCAGCAACAATTACATGAAAAAGGCACCGGATAAAAGTACCGGAAATAAAATACATACATACTCTGAACATGCGTGTGTTTTAAACATCACCTTATAAATATGACCGTTAATAGGTCTAAACGTATTCTTATGCTATTCACAGAAAAAAAAAACGTAAAATACATTATTTCCATAGATATTAACGTTTATAAATGTTCCGTACAAAGCCGCGGGAAAGGCGGTTCCGAAGGATATTATTCAAAACTGCACCCACTCTCCCCGAAAATGGAAGTCTTACCTGCCGGAATGAAAATTGGTTTAGATAACAAACAGTAAAAATGAATATATACCAACATATCTAATTGGAAAGTCCTTTATGATTGACAATACATATACAATACATGATTTAAAACCACCGATATTACAAATTTGTTTATCTATCAAATTTTGTTAAACAAGAAACTTGGATTTTTACAAAATTAGATTTCTACGATCCATTATAAACAGTTCTCTTACTCATATGTAGTAGAACGTATCGTAATGAAATATCAACACTATCAGAGACAACCTGTGTTGTTAGACCGAAATTCTTTGCTGCAGAGAATGGTGTCTTAGTGCAGTGCCCTTTGTGGTTAAGTCACATCTTTACTAAATTTCTTGATTAGATGTTTAACAGAATAAATGTTGAAAATAAACATAAAAATCTACATATCCAACAGCCTTTTTAATACATAAACACAACAAATACAAATAAAAAAAACGCCAGTGTAGATAAAGCCACTACCACAACAAATTAAAAAACATGAATATTCATAATTAAAATTGTCCGTGTACAAAATTTTATACTAAGCTAACATTCCTACTACAGAGAACATATCAGGGAAATTTTACAGTAAAACTTTCTTACTGGGAAATACAAACACAGGGTAGTCAAAAGGCACTCGAAGATGGCTCAATTTTTAAACTTTACTTTTTGTTCGTTTGTTTTCAAACTTCATATCATTTGCCGATGCATCATCAGTACAAATGGAGCCATTAAATAAACCAACGTCAAGAAACAAAATCTTATAAGATTTCAGACACAGGCAAAAACCCATGACAAAAAAATCTCTTCATTTCATGAGTTGGAATAAAGATGTTTTTTTTAAAGTGTATTATTATGAAATGTCAAACCTCAGATAATGATCAACAAGAGAGATACCGTGCCTTTTGATTATTGAATTATTTATTGTCCTTTTGGCATCTTCTATGCCACTTTTTATATATGTATATACAATGTACTTCATTTTTTAACGATTTTACACCATGTAAATATGAAATAAATTCTATTTGCTTTTATTTTTTCATAAGTTTTAAATGCTTGCAGCGTCGACTACGCCTCGTTAGAAACATCGCCCTTATGAAACAATGCTGACCGCGGTATGAAGGCTAAATGGTTTGCATTTTCTTCTTTGTTGAATGCATACGACATAATAAAGTGCACAAACAAATCCATAGAAAAATATTTCAACTAGCAATAAACACTATTACACCTCCATCACTTCGTCCCTTGATAAAGTATAACACAAATGCACAAAAAGAATGAAAAATTAATTATCCTAAAATATAAAAAGCATATGTACAAGCGAGTAAAAATTACGTATTTAATTTGATTTATAATTACCTTCTTATGATTTCACCGGGTTCTGGTTTTTGGTATTTTATTCTACCTAATAATCATTCAAGGTGCGATCAGACCACTTTATTACCGTTATCCGCTTATTGAAATTGACCAAAAGTCAATTAAATGTAATCATCAGTAAAATATTTTTGCGTCGCTCCGGTCGAATTTCTGAACATCGAAATCTAGTGTAGTTAGACGATGATCATAGGGACAAGAAAAGTTGAAGGGATATGTTCTTATTTGGGAGAATATGATAATGCATGTATGTTGATTAATAGACCATAACTGTCCTGTTGTGTGTACAGCACAATATTTGCAGAAGCAGTATGGTAAAATAGTAAAATGATCATTATTTCTAATTTGTATTTGGGTGTGATGTAGTGTTTGAAATAATACCACGGTTAGATATCTAAGGTTATGTTTGGTCTGCCTCTGTTTTATTTAACACCCCCACCCCCTCTCCCCACTCGCCTGCACTTCTAACTATATATGTATATGGCCACTTTTGTATGCGAATTCTGTTTTATTATATTGCTCTTACATGGCCTGTCCCCTTCATTGTCTAAAATGATGTGGTAGAGAAAGTTATAATATGCTGCTGCTTTCTGTCACCATTGTATGATTGAGTCCCTCTGTTCAATCACTATTGTTCCCCGACCAATTCTCACCAAGTACCAATTCTCACCAACTGATTTTAATTGCTGTTCTATGGATCTTGTAAACGTGCATATTTTAATGACTTTATTGAATTTTTAGGAAAAACATCGTTCCGATTTCTGAGTAAGTAAAACGAATAATCCCAAAGGTAAACCAAGAAATTTGGGTAAAATCAATTGAGGTAGCGATATTTGTCACTTGGCGAATAAAGTTCTTTTGCCAGTAATTACACCATTATAAGTAGTCTATCGTGCAATATGATTTCTATCATTTCTCAGCAATACATATCGAATTTATGGAAAATTTCATTGTGGTATTTTATAATATTGATGTTGTTTCTTTGCCCTATGTATTACGTAGATGTATTGTATTAGTTTCAATTACATGTATATACAGAAAGCGGTGTTTAATTCTCCCCTTACACTAACATAACATCAGCAAGGTCCGTTGTCGTTTGTAAATATAGCGGCTGTTTTATTCCCCTCCCCTTTGATATGCGCATATGATATGGGCGTAGTGTGTTGTTGTTGTTTTTGTATTATGGCTGCTGTTTTATTTCCCTCCCTCTGCTCCCTTCATATCATCTGCTGTAGTGTAGAGTTGTACCGTATATGTTATGGCTGCTGTTTTATTTCCCTCCCTCTGCTCCCTGCACATCATCTGCTGTAGTGTAGAGTTGTACTGTATATGGTATGGCTGCTGTTTTATTTCCCTCCCTCTGCTCCTTTCACATCATCTGCTGTAGTGTAGAGTTGCACTGTATATGTTAATGCTGCTGTTTTATTCCCCTCCCTCTGCTCCCTGCACATCATCTGCAGTAGAGTATGTAGGTGGCTCTTCAAATTCAATCATAGCGTATCCCGTCCTTTCCTCCCCACGGATTATCGGCTTTCCAGTTGGAGGTGGCTGATCAAACTTGACATCGACGTACAGTAACCCATCTTGGTTCTAAAAATAGAAGAGATGACATGTAAAAAATTAAAACCCTCAACATTATTCATTGAAAAAGAACAGCTCATTATTACATCATTCATTATAAATTCTTTTTGAAATGAAAATGCAAAATACTGAATCCAGACCATGAATAAGCAATATCTTTGATTTAGTTTACAACTTACAAATATGACTGTTATAAGGACATTCAAATACCAACATCAGGTGCCCTCTAACAGGGACTGAAGTCAGGGACAGTCCTTAAACAAGTTCCAAAAGAACGTTGAACTATGAAAAAATTGTCATCTTAAATTCTAGATAGCTGCCGCCGTGCCTCAGTGACCAGCTAATTCGTCTTCTGATGTTGTGAGTTCGAATCCGCCACAGCGGTTAAATGAAACTCCCTGTAACAATAGGTTTCGACACCTTAAATAACCACCCATTACAGTGCTAACAAGTACCAAGTATGGGTCTAATGTGTTGCCCTTCAACGGCATACAATGCCGTCTCCATATAAGTGAATTATTCTTTAGTAGGACGTTTAGCAAGATAACAACGAACCCACCAGCTAAATTTATTTGATTTTCTCCTTTCATATCCTCCATCTTTACATGAAATTAAATGTGGTGGAAAATGAAATGATGCGAGATAGATGGACAGACATATTGATGGAAAATGTATGCAAGCATTGCTGTCAAAGCAGCATACTTATGATAAAGACAGATAGCTGAAAGGCTGGATGGATAGATGGAAAACTTTCAGTTTCCACGCCAGGTCTGTCCGAGAGGGGTTTATTACTTACCCTATATCCACGTTGTCCACATTCCTTGTTTTTCTTCGTGTCTGCGGGGTCATTAAACTGTGTCTCCTTCTCCTTGAATCCATCCACAACTTCATATGCGTCTCCTACAATAACACAATTCATCAACTTCATTGCTGCATCCTCTTACGACAAAATGTATGTCTATGTAATTGTTCCTAATGATTGATTGAACCATTTACCATTACAGTCTAAACGTGGATTACATTGGAAGTCCATTAGCTATATGACAAATTGAAAAAGCAAGTAAATGTAAGTCTTTCAATACCTGTGGTTGTCTTTTGTTTCTGCTGTTTTCCTGCAAAGTTATAAAATAACCGTCAACACAATCAACATTTTGACTTTAAATGAGAATAAAATGTAATTTTGAGAAGTCAATTCTTAAAAAAAATTGTGTGTACATCGATCTCTGTTCTTTTTCAATTATATTCAGGTATTGCGTTCTTTAGGTATATTTCCAAAAGAAAGACAATCTGTCAAAGAAATATGTAATTCTGGTTTCTTACTCGTTGTTTGTCTCATTGTTGTTGACCTCAAGAACGCTTCATTTATGTAAAGGACTTTGATTTTAACCAGCTAACACCGTGACCTCAATATTATGCAGCTATGCAAAGAGCTTGGATCTTTAATATGCCAACATCGTGTTCGGAATCTCGCTATTAACTGTCAGAGGACAGGAAACTATAGTCCCGTATCCACTGGGATTTTTTCATACACATGACTTTCAAAAAGCAAGCATCCAATCCTAACAATATTTCTAACGGTATATATACTAGCCCCAGTATATAAGTGCGATCGTATAAATCTCTAGGACAATTTGCTTTATTTAGCAGATACTCAAGTGTTTATTTGGTGGAGAAGCATAGTAAGAACCATAATAATACACGACTTTCGTACGAAAGAAGACGTGGGGTTGACATTTAAGCCTCTCTGTTGCGAAGTTTGAGAAGAAACAAAATCTGATAGCATCATTCGAGAACAACGTGGTATTTGTACTTTAAAACTTTCTAATGAGTATAATTGTATAATTGTAATATTTTTTGAAACAAAGTGATTAGTCAAAACAACTACCTTTACCGTTCTTCTTGTTTGACTTGTGAACTTCAGCATAAATGGCTGGCGGATCCTCACCCACTCTGGGTGGACTTTGCTTCTTTAGTTTCATCAGTCCTGAACAGTATAAATATATGAGATTAAAATAATTGCATGACAACATATCTAGAGCAAGACAAAGTATATTTACCTAAATGGCTCAGAACAAAGTGATGTATCAATCACACTACCTTTTCCCTTCTTTTTGGATTTGTCCACTTCAGCATAAATGGGGGGAGGATCCGGACTCTCTTTGGCTGGAGTTTTCTTCTTTGGTTTCACAACTTCCGCATATTGACTGAGATTTTCCGGTGCGGCACTTGCTCCGTGTACAACATTAGCGCCACCTGGACAACTTCCGTACAAAGGGTTGTCCTTAAGGCCACCTGTGGAAAGAATAAAACAATATCTCGTTCTCAAGAATAAATATTGTCTGCTTCTTTCTAACTAAATGCAATGCACTTTATGTGATTTGTTCTTCGCTCGTTATATTTGACAACACCAGATTTTTATGCTATAACTCTTAGTTTTCAAAGACAGAGACAATACTCATAAACCAGCTTTGTATTGAAGCAGCATCTTCCGGATTTTTGAACGTCAACAGACACGATGAGCTGCAAGTATTAAACTTATATCTGAGATGCAAAAACTGAATTGATATGGGAACCTTGACTTAACTGTCTCATCTAAAGGACAAAGATTCTATTGAATTGATGCAACAACCGTGTGGGTTGAAGACAAACATTTTTTTCGAAGCAACATTGATTCAATTACAGATTCTCCACTCATCGGACATTTTAGCTACAGGCTAACAGCAAGAAGGCAACTTCTACACGTCCCTGATTCGTTGATGATGAAATAAAACAATGAACGAAGGTTTTGCCAGTGTTCCCCCATTGCCTTTAAACTACAAACCACGTTACCACATTAAAATATTAGTAGTACAGGTGGATTATTGAAGTACCTTCATGTTCATCGTCATCACTTCGTTTTGATGGCCCAGCCGACCTGTAAACATACATGAAATATTTATCTTTGATAATTATTATATTATTTATGAGGAACACAATATGACAAATCTTATTATTAACTTCTCTTAACATATCACTTATAATTGCAGATTCTGCATAATGATTTATCAAACACTGGGCGAAAAATCCAGTTTCCAAAGCAGGGAAACCATGGGGAAACT
>JACSZP010043828.1:4990-16572 GCA_016161895.1 Pinna nobilis | reverse complement strand
AAGATTTTCAACGTTTTGGTAAAAATGCGTTTTTGTTCTTAAATGTTATCACATAACTTACTTTAAAATTAAATAAATTACATAAATTTCTTCTATAAGCACCGATGTTCCATCCTGTCGCGCGCTCTCGCGGGGGAGGGGGCGTTTATAATTGCCACACATTGCCATAGGTTTCGGCACGTTAAAGAATCCATACTGAATAATAACCCTTTTCAAGAGGTATATATATATATTCACTCCAGTGTTAGTAAATAGCATCTTCACGGTGCGCTTATCATATTAGTATAGTGGTCCGGTTTACCGCTACGGCCAGTTTTTCTGCCGTATGTTGTCTTTCTGACAAGTTTCATACCGGTTGTAAGACCGATCGTTACACACTGATTTTGACTACGGATTTCCCCGTTTACCTGATCAAAATAAAGGACTCTGGGGTCATTTTCACAAGAAATCTAACGATCAAAATCACTCGTAATCGTCAGTCAGAAATATTAAATATTTTGTACAATTTAAGATGAAAACGACCTATTGTGATGCAATTTTGTTTACATGAATGATTTAAATCAGACTGTAACCATATTTATTCAATTACATTAAGATTTTGTCAAATTAACAGTAATAAAATTCCTTACACTTACGACTACGAGTGATTTTTATTGTAAGATTTTTTTCAGGTGAAAAGAGTCACTGATCCCATCTTTGGTGCGTCTATAGGTACGTATTTATTCCATTCTTTATTTTGCATTCCTTATAGGAAGTATGAGATAGATCACTGTTCGTCATCGTTGCCTTTTACATCAATGTGTGCATATCGACATGCTTTATTCACTTGAGTGATAGAAAGAGGAGATAACTCAATTATACTTATCATCAAGACGTCCAAACTGTGGCTTATGCAAATGTGATTTAAATGTTTACTCTTACTGGTTAGTGTTTTTAACGGTCCATACCAGAATTTTCCAACTATATTGAGACGTCCCTGTATGCCGATGAGGGTCTATGGAAACTGCCCATGTTCAGGCTCGGCACTTATTATCGTTGAGCAGTGAGACTTCTTTGATGTATTGCCATCGACTTTGACACTGGACCACGATTTTCACTGTCTCACGCGAAAGAAAAGAAACTAGCCAAGAGTTAAAAGCGGCGTTAAAGAGCGTAAGCGTTTTAAGTAAAAGTTAAAGAGCGTGGAGTTAAAATCCACGATCTCACGATTAGAGGCGAAAGTGGAAACCCTAGAGCTAAGATGACTCGTCCTCTGTTATAAACTACACTTAAACAAAATACCAGTTATACCAACAATTTAGCAAATGATTAAAAAAGAAAAAGCTTTCATAATGTTGATTTAAATTGATTGTTCTGCATAAGCTGTGATCGATTATAATGTTATTCCTAAAAATAACAGTACGTGATTGATGATTCCCATTATGTGAAAAATTGAATGATCATCAATAGACGACATAGTTGCATTAAGGTGTATACGCTTGTCATTTTAACGTACACATAAAATGCTGAGGAATTTACTCGATAGGACGTGCTAAGTCGTCCTCACCAAATGTTGTAGGGATTCATTTCTCGTTCATAGCTTATGGGATCTCAGTGGCCTAGTAATTTAGCCTTCTAGTTGCGATATCAATGGTTCGAGTTCGCAACATGACACGGTTGTTTCTCGCTGCCTTTCGGATAACACAGTAAACCGAGCTCCCATGTCACAGTAGGTGTCGGCACAATGTTGAAACACCCTCCCTGCTTTATGACCATATGCGCCGAGCATAAGCAAAATTTATTGCCCTTCATGTGCACACGGCGACGTCTCCATATACGTGAAAGATTCTTGATTGCAACGTTAAACAACTACACAAAAACATAGTTTATGGGTTTTACTATTCGAACAAACGACCTGGCGATCAGAGGATGAACATGTTAACCTTTGAGCCACGGCAGTTCCGCTCACAGGCTAGAGACTAGTGAGTATAAAATGCAGTATTTGATTCGGTTGACCACCATCCTTGATAATTTGGTCACTCAAAAATGTGTGGAGTAGTATTAGAGAGCACACAGCCTTTCAACAGTAGAAGCCTCATGGTTCCTGATGTTGCAGTTAGATTCAGAAGTTTTTTTTTATGTGGCAGACTATTCTTGACACAACAAAGACATTGAAGAGTTTATTTTAGTTCGGCTGTTCAATTTCAGATATTTAAAAGGTGAGGAAAACGTGACGACCAGACCGGGATTAGAACCCACGCCTTATGCTAACCGTGCGGCTATTCTCTCAACTGAGCTACCACGTTTAATACACCTGATCCCCGTTTTACTCTTCTTCCCTTATTTCTTAGATTTTTCACTGTGAAATCTCACACAAGCTTACCGTCCAACCATGAGTTATTTTGTTTGGCGCCAGTGTAACAGGCGAGGAAAACGTGGCGCCCCGACTGGGACCCGAACCCAAGCTCCCGCTAACCGTATAGATGTTCTACTATCTAACAGTGAGGCTGTTCTACCATCTGAGCTACCTAGTCCGGTATGCCCAGACCTCTTTACAGATATTATCATCATGGATAAGAGTCTCTCGGACTTGAAGAACGAACATTACAAGTAAGATTGTTCTCACTATGTTGCGTTGAAATCATTGGCATGTATCAAAAGTCTTAAGTATGTCTCAGACGACAACAAAACAACAAGTGCTCCTCAAAAAGGGATAAAATAACAATAATATAGAAATGAGTTATATGTATGAGACATTAGTACACAGTGTCTGTAAATCGAACAGATATTCAAGGTAGAAATACCAAAGTTGAAGATCTTGGAGGAGAAAACTTTTATTTAAAAAAATATGGATAACTCAAATAATAATTATGATCAATTATTCAGTTATATGCTGAAAATTTTGTTCACGCAAAAAAACAAAAATGAAATAAAAAAGTTATTCCCCTTTGTCATATTGCTTTACAATGAGAACTGAATAAATGATTTTTAAAAATCGTGAGAGGATAATTTACTAAACTATACTTTGTAAATAAGCAAAGTTCAGATGAAAATTTACATAAACAAAATGCTACTATACAGACAACTTGAAACGACTAAACACATTGAAGTTGGAAATTTGTACAGCGTTGGTATATGTAAAATAGATAGAGATATTATGTAGAAAACAAATAATGCTGATATACCATACCTTAACGACCCTTTTATATGTAAAATGACAACAAACTATCTTCTAGCCTTTCAAATAGATGCAGCTTTCAAATACAGTTAAACCTGCTGTATCCAAGAGAAAATGAAATTATGGTCACATGTGACGGTGATACCCTTATTCTGTTGAATTATATACGAAAACTTTCTTTGAAACTATACTCAGATCACATAAGACAGGTAGTCATTTAATTCCGTGGGTCACTAAGGCAGGTTATAATGTAGAATAAAAAGACAAAAGTACAAAAATGTGCAGAATATGAAAACTTATTGCCTAGCTAGTAGTTCTCGTTGATACAGGAGTTGTTGTTTATTGACATCTTTTAAGTTCTTTTTTGCGCGCTATAATCCCTATATTTTGTCATTACGGAACATTCCCATCATTCACAGACCCAGCTTCACGCTCAGTTGTTATTCTCCTGGTGCTCGAAGTACATGATATCCTGAAAGGTAGAAACCAAATTATATATAAATAGAATTGAAAAAAAATATCTTGGAATCTTCGAACAACAAAATCCTACTAAACATGACTACTTTGGAACTATAAAGGATTCAACATGGAAAACAATTACAAATCAAAAATAGGAATTATACCAGCTGCCCCGGAGAAAGTAATACTCGTCTCAATTGCTCCAGAGACATCGTGTGAGTTAAGTAAAATGTCGATGTCAGTTGAACATATTATGTACTCTTGATTAGAAGGCATTTTCGCAACAGGTCTTCTAGTTCAGTCCATACATTAGTTTTTTTTCTTTCCAGGTTTACTTATATTTGTTATGACGAACCAATAATTCAGGCGAGATAAGAATTGTTATGCATTTCGTATGAATAAAATTAAACGTACCACCATGAAAATCGTTGCCAGTAAAAGCGCCTTCATTTTGACTTCTAGGTCTAATGGAACTACAATAGAGGAAATGTCAATGTATAATGTATATACAAATTTTATACGAGTAAACAAGAGAATCATCCTGATAGTATAAGTATTTTTATTATGTTTTTACTTATTGATTGGTTTTATTGTTGTTTTACGTCCTTTGCAAGTATCATTAAATTATATGAAGATGTCACCGATGCCGAGGAAGGCTCTAAGTTTGATCTATAATCGGCACTTTTTATTAAGTAGGGGTGTATTTGACATGCATCTCCACATGGGCAGGTGGGTTTTTTTTCACCCAAAGGGCAAGGTAAGCCAACCTCAGCTCGGCGCGGATTCTAACTTTTGACCTCACGATCAGAAGGCAAAAGCACTAACCACGGAGTCAATGCGGTTCTCTATGTTCTATATAAAATATTTAATAATTTCCAGTGCCAGAGAAGAACACTGGACTGTTGTTCGTTAACTGAAATACTTTCATTGTATATTGACATTACTAGGAAACAATGTTTCCTGTTGAAATATCTTTTCGCATTAGATATAAGATTATTCTGCATATTATCTTTTTCTCATGGGACATGTATCTTTCTTCTTATAATAATTATTGTTTTATTTTGAAGAAAAAGAGTAACATTTCCTCACATTTGACACCAAATGTATCCGCATCTGTAAACATTTCCCGGACAGCTCCGGACCATCGTTTAAAAATTGTTGCGACTTCCGTTGTACCATCTGCTGTAGATACCTATAAAAAGAATATCGAGTAAGTTTATGAAATGAAAACAGACGTCTTAAGATTGCGATAAAGAACGTAGAATAAAAATAGAGAAATCAGGACGAAAGCACGTGTCAGGAAATATCTGTTTTCCACTTCTACGACATTTATTGATTGGGTACGGGGCATCGCTCAGACTGAATTCATTATAAAATATTTCGTCAGGGATATACATTGGAACTTCGATGATCGACTTCATTAGCAAATAAATTGTTTGAAAAATGAAACGAATGAATGGCAAACGCGATTCATAAAAGGAGTTCCTAGAGAATCAAGTCCAGAAGATCACACATCCGGATTAATGAGATTCGACTGTATTTTATCTTCTCCGTGACAACTAAGATAAATATTTCCTTTCTATCCATTTCAAGAAACCTTTGAATATTGGTGTTATTATATAATTTGAAAAATATATCCATGTATATGATAGTTATCGTGTGGAAGATGTATAAACAAGCGTAGAAATCGATTATTTCCTTTTTACCTTGAAATCGATATCGTCAGTACAACATATGGCCTGGCAGGGACAGCATACACCCCATATGTCAAAAACTTTTGTTCTGTCAGCGTCGAAAATTCCTAAGTGTGGTTTGAATTTAGAATTCCTAGAAAAAATAGAAAATATTTAGCTTTTCTAGCAGCTTGATAAGCAAAATGTGTACTTGCAGTATGACTTTGACTGTTTATACTTATATAATCATAATTTATTGACGCAGTCATATATTGTTCTTTCCATAATCTATACACAGCCGAAGGTGAATGAATTTTTCTTTCAAATAAACAGGGTTTTGTAAAATAACTGGGTTGTAATAGTAAAAAGGATTTTTGCGGAGAATTAAAATATTATTTCTTAAACTTAAATTATCATTTTAATGTATATTGCTTTATATAATTGTTTAATTGACAATTTACACCAGTTTGAATAGTATTGTAGATACTATACCGTATGGCTCTTAAAGATTACAAGTCAAATTTGACACCAAATCTTGGTTTTGAAAGTCTCATCCGAATTTTAAACTTCATTCAAATAAGATACGGTGTTTAGTTTGCTTATTTAGGGACGTCAGTGATGACCTTTGAAAAGATCAAGGTTTCAACCTATGCCTGACATTTGCTGTAACTTTAAAAGCTGTCAGGGGCTTTTCTCCTACCAAGTCCTACTGTTGTTTGTAAACTCCCTTCTGATTATCCCATAACTTTTTATTCAAATCAACATCGCTTACAGAAGGAAACATCCGTATCTATCTTTAGATTTGTCAAGGTCCTAGCTCAACTCGAGACCGTCGGGCTTTAGGCGAATGCTCGAACCACTAGGGCATCCAAATAAGGTATTATTTATTGCGAACCAAGTTCGTGATATCAAGAAGAAGAGGAAAGAGATGGGGTACAGGAAAAACTGATGAATTAAATGCATGACTTTACTGTTGTCTGATGTAGCCAATAACATTTCCTACGGGAGCCTCCACGGACATTTCCCATCCGCAGCATGCATCCGCACACCAACAACATCCCTTACACCAAGCAAATTCCCGCGTAGTGCGCAGCACTTCCTGTAAAATAATCACACATGGTTTGGTATCACCTATTTTACATATTCAATTGCATCGAATCTTACAAAACAATCACCACATTACCGAAAGAAACATTTCTTTTCGTAACTGTGACTTTTTAAATTTTTAATAATTTTTATTCTCATCTTTTTCTGTGTCAAAATTTAACACAAATAATACAGGTATCAAACAAATAATGACAAGGATACTTTACCTGACCATTGTTGTCTTGGATATGCATGGTAAATCCTCGATCTGGACCACAGCACTGGCGCATTAGACAGTCAGATTCTATATTGAAATAAGAAATGTAAAAGTAATTGATTTTCTTATTGTTCCTCCGGTAATCACCAAAATAAATTGAGTTTTCTTTATCTACATGAAATATAAAAGTAGGGGCGAGCTTGAAGAAACAAGCAAACGCTCTCGAGAAAACAAGTGTTAACTGTGACCGATACATTTACAAAAGCGCCCCCCAACAGTGGAAAAATCATGGTGGTATCAAAATATTCAAAATTTGATAGCAATCAAAGATTTTAAATTTTGATTTTAAAAGCTGATCATGGAAAGACACAAGAGGAAGAAAAAAGAAGACATGTTAATAAACACAGTGTACATATATTAATAGACAGGCATTGAAGGTCTAATCAATTTGATTACAAGTATTCAACCTGAATTGTCCATGGATAACTAAAATAGTTGTGCGTTTTCAATATACGTTCTAACCGCTTCGGATTCATGGCCGTCCAAATACATTTCAGCTGTTTTGTATCCCTCAAATTATCAATGACAGAATATGTATCGGGCCTGGACATTTGCAGAGTCAGATTTACTTCCACAGAACGCAGGGAAAAGAAGTCTTTAATAATTTTGACGAAAATTCGTTTGTCAATTATTTCATATGAATTTGACTGTAGACTCTCGGCGGGTGTGACCTGTCATCAGCGGGAAGCTTTCTACTCCATGGCACCTGATCCCACCTCTCGGGTTTTTAGATCCAATGTTCATTAAATTTGTAAATTGTCTTCTGCTTCCTATGGCGATTGATACTTTGTAATGTATAATTTAATAGATACAATGAGGGGCCTCCGTGGCCGAGTGGTTAACGTGTTCGACTGCGAATCGGAAGATTCGAGTTCGAGCCGCGAAGAGCCGGTTTGGCGTCCCTGTCTTTCGGATGAGACACGGTGACACACGGTGACGGTCTCCATATGAGTGAAATATTCTTGAGTGAGACGTTAAACAACAATACCATACCATATAGATACAATGAAAGCTTAAGCTAATTCTGTTGATAAAGGGTCGGTATAACATTATTGTAATGATACTGCACCGTGAAAGAGGATAGTTAAGAACGTTATAGGAATTTACCTTCAGAGGCAAAGTACACCTGTTGTCCCAAGCTGTTGAACACTGTAAATTTGTTCGCCACATCCCATCCAATCAAAACTGCAATGAAAAATAAAGATATGTTGATGCTTAACAATAAAACAGAATACGCAAGTTACCAAGCCGAGAATATATACAGTTAAGCATGGATAAATTGAACCCAAATGGCATTATTTTTTCCTCTTTTTTTTTTTAGATTTTTGTTATTATTATTATAATTAATAAATAGGGATATTGAAATAACCGGTTTGGGTTTATAAATAAAATTCATATAAAAGTTAGCGTGATTCCAAAATACCAGGGTTCAACATCAGTGGTTTCAAGTATATTTAACGGGTGTATCTGAATAAATGTGAACGAGGACAAGTTACACCTTAATAAGTAGATTAATAAATGTTAAGAATAAAAAAAAATCTATATACCGACACTAAGCTACATGGGAAGTAACTCACAGGACTTGCATAACAGCACTAACAATGTGATTTTTTTTAAGTTAAACTTTACAACGATTAACAATCAAGTTTTATCAACTTATATAAATGTTTTCCGTTGGCTCTGATGTCGGCGTGCGGGGTCCTTGCTTTGGGAGGAAACCCGTGTGCCCGGACAAAACCCATGTTTCCGAGTTGGCGAAACCATACCATTTCACATGTTCCCCCTGTCAGATCCGAGGCTCCAACCTGGGCGCACTGGGGAGAAGAGACCAAGCTAACCACTACGTTACTCGGAAACCCTCACAACTTTATTTCAGTTTCCAAATATCACTAGAAACAAGGTTTACCAACACTTGGAAACGTTCAGTTTACCTCAATCTGCACTATGATTGTAAACCCATTCACATTCAAAATCATAAAGGCCACAGGCGGGTCAGTATTTACACTACTTAGTAAACACACTACGTAATTCATCGGTATTAAAGCTGTCATAATGTAAACAATCATTTTGGCACTTCATCTACGCGGTCATACCATCTTATAGATATATACATGTATGATGTAGACGATGTTTTGGTATTGATCATGTTACAGACTGAGCAAGAACCTTCATGGATGTAGTGTTCGCCTTCAGTGTATGTGGCCGTGAGTTCAAACCTCACTGAAGGCGGCTAGTTTTTCCTTTCCTTTTGAAGAAATGGTAAAACCGAGATTCCGTGTCACAGTATATGTCGACACATTGAAACATACTTGCTTCTTATTGGCCAGTATTGTCAGTATAAGCCAAAATGAAAAAAAAAACAACCTCGGCGCTATTCTGTGACGTTGTCATCTGAATGAAAGATTTCTGAGTGAAAGTTTAAGAACAAAACAAGGAAACAAATTGAGTTGAGTCGGTTGGTTGGTTGTATTGTTGATTAACATCCCACTCAAGAATTGTTCACTTATATGCAGGCGTCAAAGTGTGTCGGTGAAGATGGACAAATTTTGCGTATGCTCTACACTCAAGGTCGTACAGTAGGGGGCGGGGTTTCTCTAACGTGCCAACAACTAATGTGACACTGGACCTCGGTTTTTACCGTCTCATCCGAAAGACAGGGATAGCCAAGCGCGAATGATTTGGGCTCGAAGCTCGGATCTCTCGATCCGAAGCCGAACACTGTATAACCGATTGGCCACGGCGGCCCCATAAAATTGAATTCAACGATGTTTGACGTCTGTTCTCTCAGAGAATTTTAAGCCACTTTAGATTAATTTCGGTTATAACGCAGTGGAATCATTTCTCATTACAGCAAAGTTTAAACTATGCTGAGGATGATAATGCAATGCAGTGTATGATATTTTATATATTTACTCAAAAGCCCGACATTTGATTCCTGATCTAGAAAGCATGACAGACTAATTATGTAACATTACACCCAGATCTTCAGATAGCATTCAACAATGTCAATGTGATCAGCTAAAAATTGACATTTGACACAATATAGAGAAATGAAAGTAGTTATCTATTTAAAGCATTATGTTGTTAAGAAACTCGACTGCGAATTCCGGAAAACGAGAGAGTCGTATCAGATATCTCGAAAACCATCTAAAATACTGAATGACGAGATGTCATATTGTATGATATACAATTTCTCGAAAGGACCGTCAAAATTCAATCTTGTTTCACATTACTATCTAAGATAGATAAATCTTAATGGCTGAAACTTATGCCATACATTTTTGTTTATATGAAATATGCTAGAGGCTTAGCTTACATGTATAGGTAAAAATAAACATACCTTCCAGTAAATCCACCTTCTGTTTGACTATCAGTTGGTCTATTTGTGTCAGATACTCTAAACCTGGTGGGCAGTTGGTAACCTCTGGCATCGGCATCCATTGCGCTGAAAAATAACAAAGAACGACACTACTTAAAGGTACACTTGGACTCATTTAGCAAAAATTTGTCGTACACGAGATAACGACGGAATCGTGTACAAATGGATATAATTAAGCGATTTACACATTTAAAATGATCAAATTAACGTTCAAATGTCCGTGCTTGACATGTTTTGTCCGCGTAATTTACCCTACTTACAGGCATCGGCCATGTCTGTTAAAATGGCGGGAAATAAAAACAACCTGTAATCGTGTATTTTTGATTTTTTTAAACGACGATAATATAAATATTGCGTGCATTTTTTTTTTTGTATTATATCAGCTACATCCTCTAATTATATGCTGGTGCAAATATGATATTTCAAATTTTTAATTTTGTGAAGATGAAAAATGGGTCCAAATGTATCTTTAAGCCATTGTTTCTTATGTCGTTGTTGTTGTTTTTGTAGTTGTTGTTGTCGTTGTTCTTGTGATGCCGCTTATCAGTCAACCAAAGACTGTTTCACTCATATTGTGACGTCAGCAAAATTCATATTTAAGCCTATGCACGGTATTTACGGCTTCATAAAAGTGAGTGTTCTTTGATTTACTATTGTGCTTAAGTTAAAAGTTATATTGAATTATTGCCCACCGAGTTTTGAATCTGCGGCCTAATGATCTGAATTCGATCACTCGTTGTCTTGCCGTGACACTTCCTGTTGTATTTGCAATGACCTCCCTTTGCTGACCAGATCAAGAGCACATGACATTTACAACTAAAACTGAAGTTTTACCGAACTCGTAGGGTTTCCCTGGAATATTTGCACTTGTGGGACATGCCAACAGGTGGCTCCTTTCGGACACCTGGATCCATCACATTCGGGATTTGTAGTTGTTTTCCATGGTTAGACTGTTATAATTCTTCAACTTTTCATAACTTGTCATATTTAAATTAGATCATAGAACGAACGGTTATCACTGTACCTCACATTAAATCAACGACAAAAAAAAAAAAAAAAAAAAAAAAAAAACAGAGTTAAGTTTTATTTCAAATCATCAAAAAATTGTGTATGCTGTTATTGACGAAGATATTTCTTATTAACCCTGCAAAGATTTTTGTATTGTTATAGTTTCTCATTGATGTTATGATAATGCTTTAGATTAAATATGTCCTACTTGATATCGTTATAGTTTTGCAGGAATTTATCATTCCCTCCCACGATAATGTAATGTTTTTCTCAAATGCTTTTAAGAATCAATTTTAAATCCTAGATGGCGTTTAAGATTGTAGTGATCGTGGAATTACGAAACAGAGTATGTAAAGAAAACGACCTTGTGAAAAGTTTAATTTTGACAGGCAAATGGACGTTGGGAACAGTTCACCTGGCCGACACAGATGACCCCATAAAATAAAGGTTGTTTCAGGTGAGAACAAATGACTGACCACTTGTTATTCTTATCACATTTTTCTCTTCGCTAAGCAAGTCACGTAGTTGAGATTTTATTTTATA
>JACSZP010043820.1:515-23775 GCA_016161895.1 Pinna nobilis | reverse complement strand
TGCGTTGTTGTTTAACATCCCACTCAAGAATATTTCACTCATATGAAGACGTCACCGTGTGCCGGTGAAGGGTGACAAATTTTTCCTGTGCTCGGCACTGCTTGCCTTACAGCAGGGAGGGTTCTTTAACGTGTCAACACCTACTGTGACACAGGACCTCAGTTTTTACTGTATCATCCAAAAGACAGGGACGGCCAACTGCGGAGTGGTGCTGCGAGAATCGAACCCCAGACCCTTTCAATTCAAAGTCGAACACACTAACCACTCGGCCATGGAGGCCCCATGAATAACCTAAAGAATCTATCTCTTAATTCACATTTAAGTTATTAATTTGTTGTCATCAAATCCTAATTAAAGAGTTATTTTAAGAATGTTTCATTACCTTTCCTAATTTCCGTAAATAATCAGATCGCTAACACTTTTAATATGAAAAATGAAGATGTCTACCATAGGCTTGATTAATGTTTGTATCTTACTCAATGTCATGTGATTTGTCTCTGTTTAGAGGATTCACACATTTCTCGGAGATGACGAGCTAGAACACATAAATTCATTTGAGTAATTCTCACATTTCGTCCATGACAGATGTTGGTCATTTTCCAAGAAACAATTCAATGTTGCCTGTACTTTTATAAACCCCAGATTTTAAATTGGGTAACAAGTCAACGTCTGATTTGTTCTTGGCATTTGAAACAAAGGTTGTAATAAGATGTAAAAATCAAAGCCCCACATCACCGCAGGATTTGCTTCATGAAAGATCTCTTACTGTGGCCGCTATGGCCTAGCAGTTAGTGTGTTCAACTTCAAATGGAGAGGTTTGGGGTTCAAGCCAAAGCCATATCAAGGTTGACTATCCCTGTCTTTTGGATGAAAGAGTAAACACCCAGGTCCAATGTCACAGTAGGCATTGGCATGTTAATGAACCCTCCATGCTCTACGGCCATAAGTACTGAGCATAGGCAAATTTTGTCACCCTTCACAGGCATAAAATGATGTCTCCATATAAGTGAAAGATTTCTGAGTGGGACGTTAACCAATACAGCCAACTAACAAAGACTTCTAATGTCTCAATGGTCCCAATTGCTGAGCATCGGCCTAAGGTTGAAGCCATGGTATTCAGTAACACTTCCAAATAAGTTGTTGATGTTGTTGTATTGTTGTTTAACGTCCCACTCAAGAATATTTCACTCATATCGAGACGTCACAGTGTGCCGGTGAAGAGCAACAAATTTTGCCTATGCTCGGCACTTATGCTTTAACGTCCCAACACCTACTGTGACTTAGGACCTCGATTTAGGCTGTCTCATCCAAAAGACAGGGATGGCCAACAGTGAAGTGGCGCTGTGCGGATTCGAACCCCGGACCCTTTGACTTGAAGTCTAACATGCCAACCACTCCACCACGACTTCCAAATAAGTAAAATATTCATGAACAGGACCTTTAACCGCAGGAAAACAAACATATCACATGCATATCCATGAAGCGTTTTGAAGTTTGTTGAGCACTAGTAACTCGTCATATTCACTGTTACAGAATTGTCCAATCTCCCTAATAACAGTTGTCTGCATTAGTAAATGTGAAGTTGTCTTTTATTTTTTCAAGATATGACCAAAGTTCATAACAGAGTTTAATTACTGTGAATTAATTACGCTATTTTGGTATTTAAAAAAAGACTTGTTTTCCAAAACAGGAAGATGTTCTCCAGGATTCCTTTGATGTAAATGGCAGTGAGAACACTCAGATGGTCCGCTGAACATGTTATTGTCGTATAAATCATGGGAGGCATTTAGAGTGTAGCGCAAGAATTAATTTCTGTTTTAAACCATATTTTATATTAATTTAATAGACTACAAGGCTTGATAATGAGAAATTAGCATCAATAAATCATAGACTTTTTAATATACTTTATGATCAGATATGATGTAAGTAATGATTACAGGTCAAAAATTTATGTGCCCTTCTACCAGTGGGATTTTTTTTTCTTTTTTGCATACTTTGGTGATTTAGTTTTTTTTGTTTGCAAAATCTTTCGTCAGATGAAACCACCATGGTTGGTCTTCCTTGTCATTTGGACGAGACCGTAAAAACCGAGATCCTGATTTACAGTAGGTGTTGGCGCAGTAAAGAACCCTTCTTGGTCAATGTCCATAGGTGCCGAGTAAATGCCAAATTTGTCACCCTTCACCAGCATACAGTGACATCTCCACACAAGTAAAAGATTTTTGAGTAGGACGTTAAACAAAAATGCAATCCGCCCAACCAAGATGAAACTGTAAAAACTGAGATTTGGGACCCCCAGGGGCTGGCACCATAAAACTTAAGAATTTACTTAAGTCTGAGAATTTACTCAACTCAAGCTAATGCTGAATTCTGATTGGCTGAGAAGCTGGAGTTGAGAAAAATTCTAAGACTTAAGTAAATTCTTAAGTTTTATGGTACTTTGTCCAAAAGGTGGTAGTATGTTGAAGAACCCCCACTACTCAGTGTTCCAAAATGGTGAACAATATCCAATCCTCGGGCACTCTCATTTTAGTTCAATAATTGTCTAACTTGTATACTAAGTATCATAGTGCAATCACAACTTGTATTAAAGGTATACAGATAGTAAAATAATCTATAAATATGCCCTAAATATTTTACTCCAGGCACACAGCATATTTTTTGTAATCTGCATAGTTGCATAATAGCTATTGTGATTAAGGAACAAAAATAATGTGTTATCTTTGTGATGGCCGCCCTTGTACACTGGATAAGCGAAACACTTATAGATTAAGTGTCTGTTGTGCTGCATCTGTCACATATTTCTATACATAAGCAGGACACGCCTGTTTATGCAGTAAAACCTTGTTTTCCAGGTCATCAAAGTGTCTAGCTCAAATTAGGCTGATCAGATTGAGGTACAGTGGAAATAGTCTTGAGAGACCACCTCAGCTTCTGCCATGCAACTGTGGCCTTACAAGACGGGTGGTCTCTCATGATAGTTTTCATTTACAGTTTACTTAAAAATGATTTTCTGGTTACTTGTCTGTCAAGACAGACAGTCTTTTAGGATAGTGGTGTCGTAAGACAGGTTCAACTGCAGTTTTTTATGCGAGGTCAAAATAGGTTAGAATGATGTTTGAAATTGCCGACATGTTTTTTGTTTAACGTCCCACTCAAGAACCTTTCACTTATGTGGAGACATCACTCTTGGCATCTTGGTATTGGTATTGTTGTTTAACATCCCACTCAAGAATATTTCACTCATATGGAGATGTCACCATGTGCTGGTGAAGGGCTACAAATTTGCCTATGCTCCGCACTGCTGGCCATAGAGCAGGAAGGGTTCTTTAACATGCTAATACCTAATGTGACACGGGCCATCGGTTCTTACTGTCTCATCCGAAAGAAAGGGACGGCCAACCGCGGAGTGGCGCTATGCGGCTAAAACCCGGATCTTTCGATTCGCAGTGGAATACGCTAACAACTCAGCCACGTCTTGGCATGTTAAAAAACCCTGAATGCTTGATGTCATAAAATGCAAAGCATAGAACAAAATTTGAAGTTCTTACCAGCATTGGGTGACATCTTCATACAACTGAAAGGTTTTTGAGCAGGATGTTAATCAACAATATAACAGTAACTTAGTGATGGAAGAAACATTACATCTATAACATGTCTTACACGAGAACTTGTCTACAGATGCCATTCCTGTAACCATGGAATTGCGGTTTTGTGGTTTTACATGTTGGGATTATTTAACAAAATTTTGTGTCCCGTCAAGATAGGTGATGCATCATAACTGTGGTCTCTCAAGTCTGATTCTGCTGTAATTACATGTACAGCATAAAAATCCTAAGTGTCCTAGTGGTTAACATGATCACCTTCTGACCTTAATGTCATCGGTTCGAATCCATGCTGTGCTACGGTTGGCAGTGTCACTGTCTTTCGGATGAGATCATAAACTAAGGTTCCCTGACACAGTAACAGTTGGTATGTTAGAAATCCTTCCGTGCCCTATGGCAGGCACATAGTAACATCTCCATATAAGTGAAAGGTTCTTGAGTAGGACGTTAAACAACAATACAACCAACATTAGGGAGCTTGTTTTCAAGATAGGTAGTCTCTGGTGACTTTGTTCAGGTTTATTTGTCGAGATTATTTAACCAAACTTTGTTGTCCCCCAGAAATGTGATGTACATATATCATGACTGTGGTCCATGACATCTGGTTCTTCTGTAATTACATCACAAAAATCTTAGGTGGCATATTTTGTAGACTGTTCTCTTCTTGCTGTAGCATCTGCGTCATTTTGTTTCTGGTTCAGACTTCCTTCTGTAATTCTAGACTTTTTTGCACAGGAAGTGATATACACATCTTCCGAAGCTGAGCTATCTATAACTGAACAGAAAATGTCAATATTTGTTTACAATTTCGGGATCAGACCTCATAAATCAAACAATGCATAACATCGTCTGCTGCCAGAGTGCTTGCTAGTTCCTGTTCAGATGTAGAACTATGGTTTCTATTTCGAGTCGTATTTCCTGATTATCAATTTATTCTCGATATTTGGGATCATGATACACCTTGCTTTTTGTCCTCAGACCTTGTGACCGAAATATTTAATATTTTTTTGTTCAGAATTTTTTCTATTGGAGCTCTTCCAGGCCTGATGTATCAAGGTATACAAATCTGAGAAAATCTGTGGAATAGAATGTGTGGGCTACGAAGACGTGAACTTGACATTAGTCGCTGGTAATAGATGGTGTGTTGTCTCCTTTTGCACATGCCATTAATTCTTATTCTGTATTGAATCAGACAGGAGCAACACAACCCATTGTTACTGGCATACCTGTCTACCTTTCTTATATGTATGAATGACGTGTGTTTGTAGATACTGTACATGTATTTCAGTTTTATTACAATGTATGATAACTTCAACCTTAAGCTTATCCAGGCTACAGAAAAACCCTGTCCTTCTGATGAGACAGTAAAAACCGACAAACCCTGTGACAGTCGGTGTTGGCACTTTAAAGAACTCTCCCTAATTTACAGTAATAATTGCTGAGCATAGGCTAAATTTGTCGCTGTTCACCCACAAAACCCACATATACAATGTACGGTAAGTGAGCCTATGACCTCATAAGCAGAAGACAACGATGCACACTAACAACCGGGCCACAGCAGCCCAATTACAGTTATCTCCTATCCTTATGTACTCAGGGTATTTGTTATATCTAAAGCGTTGTTGTATGTCCTACAATGTAGGTGCATCAGTAGATCTGAGAGGTTGGAAAGGCTTTCTTGTCTCCTTAGTCTAGTAGTTAGCGTATTTATCTTTGAATCGAGAGGACTGAACTTTAAGCCCGAGCCTAGTACGGTAGGCTGTCACTGTCTGTGGGATGAGACAGTAAAAACCCAGGTCCCCTGTCACAGTAGGTGTCGGCACATTAAAGAACCCTCCTTACCCTATGACCATAACTGCTAAGCATAGGCAAAATGTGTTGCCCTCTGATGGCACATGGTGACGTCTCCATATAAGTAAAAGATTCTTGAGTGGAGCGTTAAACAAAAAACAACAACTGTAAAAAAAAAACAGGCGAGTTTTCAATTTGCTTATCTATTTTGAGAAGTATAGTAAGCTCGTATTACTAAATTCAAGTTTAATTTTAAGATCTGACGATTCTTCTACAAATTAATTACAATCTTTTCCGATGATCTCTGTGTCAGGTCAAGCTTGTATGACTAAGGATGTAATACTGAAACTAAATGTAAATTAAATGATTCAGAGCTTCATTTTTCTTCAAGGTAAGAGCAAATGTTTTAACAGAGAACCCAAAAAATAGCAAATGAAAAGGTTTGACAAAGACTTCTAAAAAAAAAGATAAATAAAAAGAAAAAGAAAAGGTTGATGTCCATTTTATACGCCTGTCCAATGACGAGACGTATTATGGTATGGTGTTGTCCGTCTGTCTGTCCGTTAACTTTTTTTTGTCCGGAGCATAACTCTGATACCGTGCATGATAGATTCATGAAATTTCATATACATCAAGACCATCACAAGGCGCAGTGCAGTGTCCAAAAACTGTAACGCTAGCTGCAGTTTTTACAGAGTTATTGCCCTTTGTTAAACATTAATTATTTTCTTTTGTCCGGGGCACACAAATTTGTTGTTTTCATTTTTTGTCATTTTCCCTGTAACAAAACTTGTGACGGGCGTATGATGTGCTTCAGAGAGGCTCTTGTTTTATCATTTACTCTGAATTCATATCTAAACTTGCACAAATTAAACCCATGATTAAGTACCACATTTTATACTGTAGGGCAAGAAAAACATGAATAAAGCAACAAAAAGGAAATAAAGAAAAAAGTGATTTTTTTTATTCATAAACTTATCATTTACTTTTAATGTAGGGATCCCCATGTCCCGGCAGTTAGCATATTAGCCCTCTGATCTTGAGGTTATTGGCTTGAATCTGGCTGAGCCTAGCTGAGGTTAGTTGTCACTGTCTTTCAGATGAAACAGTAAAAACCAAGGTCGTGTGTCAAAGTAGGTCTCATTTTGTTAAAATGTCCTCACTGCTCCGAGGCCATAAGTGCCAAGCATAGGCAATATTTGTTGCCCTTCACCAGCACACGGTGACTTCTCCATATGAGTGAAAGATTCTTGAGCAGAATGTTCAACAACAATAAAACCAACCAAACAAAAGTAGAGAAAGATAAAATGTTAAAACATGGAACAAACAAACAAAGAAGATTGTATTATTGGTGTTATTGGTTTAACCTCCCAGTCAAGAATCTATGGACGTCCCACTTTAAAATCTTTCACTTGTATGGGGATATCACCGAAGATCATGAGTCGCTTCAAAATTTTGCTCTTGCTCCACACAGGGCCATTAAGCAGTGAAGAATTTTAACATGTACATGTATGCATGCATGTTGTCCTGACTCCTTATATTTGAAGTGTTTGTCAATGAAATTTTCACTTTTATTTGAAAAATGTTCAGTGGGACATCAATAACAGAAAAAACAAACAAATCAACAAATCAAAGTTTTGCCCTACATGTACATGTAAACTTTCAAAATCTTCGTTATAATTTTCACACTTTTTTGCCAATACATGTAGACAAGAATAGCCAATCGGGCAGGAAGAGTATGGTGACTTTGACAGAGAGTCAGTTTCGCCTTTGTTCATTTTTATGGGACTATTTTAATTGCGGTTGGAAAATTACTCTATGACAGTGTTACGACATTTCTTTGACAAATTATTTGAACCTGTATTTTGACAATCCATGCATCTAATACAGGTATTTGTATTATGTCGTACCCGTTAAGACAGATAAAACTTTTCAATGTCCAATTATTACAAATTTCACTGACGCCCACCATTATAAACTCATATCTTATTACCGTCTGCATATGATCTTATAATTATTGCCTCGGAATTTTTTTTATTGAAACGTATTGTTATAAATGGCTCGCATAGATTGCTCTTATGCGTATCTTTATGTGCAATATAAATTTTCAGTCTTTTGTCAGATTAAGAGATGGGACATAATTTCATTTTAAGGCATACCCACTATTATTGTGTGAATATTTGCCAAATCATACTGCAAAATAAACACGAGAAATGGATCAACCTATATATATGACTAAATAGATTTAATTACGATTATGTCCTAACTTGTAGCTGTAGTAATGGCCGACCAGTTCAATAGGAAGATCACACTCCTTACATACTTACTGTATTGTCCCAGTCTAATTCATTTGTTTTTTTTAATGAATTTTTTTTTTGGGGTGTCCTTATTTTATAAAATAGTCCAAGGCTGTTGTTTTTTGTATTTGTGATTTATTCGTGGCACAAGAAAGAATCTTTCATTTGTTTGGTGGCATCCAATTTCAAGTGATGGTGAAGAAACGTCCGGTACAAATGTACCAATGAATTCTGTGGGCCTTTGTCATAGTACATGTAGGTGTTTGCATGTTAAAGAAACCTCCTCTACAGCCATAGCTGGGCATAGGTGTCAAGCATAGGCAAAGTTTGTCACCCATCACCAGCACACAGTATCTCCAAATACATGTAAGAGATAGATTCTTGATTGGGACTTAATCCTTTCAACCCCCAGTATCAGAATGGTATGCTCTTTTCTATTGTCTTAGACCAGTCCATTTCGGTCTGTGGTGTTGAAAGGGTTAAAACAACAATACAATCATTCAACTAATGTACCCAGTAAATTCTAATGCACCGTGTTTGTTTCGCGTTATTTGATTGGTCAATGAAGTTGAAAACTCGCAAGGTATTCACGATTCACTGCTAGTTTTTAGATGACGTCATATTTTGATTGTTTACATATTATAAAAACGTCATTGTAATGGTACAATTGCTACATGGTAATTTGGCCATTGAGAAAAGTAGGACATCGATACGTAACAGCAGTTTCTGACAAGACACTAGAGAATCAATGCTAAAATAATGTAAAGAGCATTAAAATAGGGTAACGGCTGAGGCCTTGCAATGAAACTTCATTTCTGACAGGGGATTCGCCGATACCCTTTAAGTTTTTGTAAAACAGTCACATGGTAACCCTTAACCCTTTCAACACCACAGACCGAAATGGACTGGTCTAGTACAATAGAAAAGAGCATACCACTCTGATACTTGGGGTTGAAAGGGTTAAATACCATCAACCCTCTGAAAGTTAAAAGTCAAACATTCTAATGGCATTTGAATTGTTTGCAGTTGGATTGGAACCAAAGATAAAAAAGTTCGTAAGCACAATTTTTTTAACAGCCCAGCGACCCAGAACCTCTTAAGATTACGTGACATCTAGTTATAGGAATTCAGATCGTGGCCAAATATTTCACCTTCTAAAATGGATTGTTTTGTTCACAGTTGTTTTGTATTGTGCTAGACAAACCTTTCGTCCTAAGTTGTTGTTTGCATCGTTCACCTGTTTACATTCTTTTCAGGTAAATATGTGCTCTGTAAGCTGACCCTGTGGTCAAACCAGTGTCCAATTCAGCAAACACCAGTTTTTGGACAGATTGGAAAACAATTCCCGTTACAAAACTTGTACAACTTAACCTATTGTGAGATACCGCCCCTTCAGCCAAGGATATGTGATCATACAGGGGGTCCCTCATTATAGGTTTTAAACTTTATTTATTTTACAAGGATTAACAAACATGTTATGCCAACATATAAAAATGTCTCTTGTTGGCCCAGATGTCAGGGTTCAAGTATGGGTCCTTGCTGTGGGAGGAGACCGGAGTACCCAGAGAAAACCCATATGTCCGAATTAGCAACCACCATACCATCTCATATACATGTACTCCCCTGGCAGGATCCCAAGGATCGAACCCAGGTCACACTGGTGAGAAGTAGGTGCGCTAACTACTATGCTACTTGGACACTCTTAGTGGGACAGGTTTTTTCTTTAGAAAATGATTTGAAACAAATGTTTAAAAGTGATCACTCCAGGCGATTGGCCTCCAATGGCTGTGGTCTAGCGGGACATGTTCCACTGTATATAACTTAGATACAGTGTGGTACAAGTGCACGTATGATATTTCCACAGATCAGTGAGAAATAGGATGTGAACTCTTCAAAGCTGTGCTCCTCTTCAAACAACTTGGTTTATTTTTCATATCGTAATCCCTTTTGAAAACAAGGCATTGAAAGTATTAGCGTGCTTAGTAATCTTTTAGGTTAAGATCTTTATAAAAAAGAAAGATAAATTCAATTGAAACGAGTTCAAGATTTGAATAATGCATCTTAATAAATGCTTAAATAGTACATTGAACTTTTAAATGTTTATTGTTATTATTACTGCTATTCTGCGGCCCTTCTGTTGTCTTTGAAATCATTCATGTCGATGGTCACTGAAGGCGTTCATTTCAGTATACCTTTATCTGTGACAGGTAGAATTATAAGAGATATTAAAGCATTAGCGTGTCCTAATGTCTGAGGCCAGATTTTACACAACAATGGGCCCTTAAGCTGTAGTAATCTGACCATGTAAACCCTCAGAAGTACTGTGGAAATTTCAGTACAGTTTACCGTATGTTAGGCTAAACAAGTTTGCAGCAATTCCTGACATGATATAAAGCCTTGAAAGGGTTTGAGTATTTCCTTCAGTACTGGGACTAAAAATGAGAACCTGTTTTTATATTTAAACTTGTCATATCACCCCTCCCCTTGCATAAAGGGCTTTTTGTGTAGAAAGGCCACCTTCAAAAGATACAAAATGTAGCCATGATTAAGAAATCGTCATATTTGAACATCTGTATAAAGATTACCTGTCTATAATGGCCTTTTTTGTCTGTTCTCATTAGTGGCCAGTATAAAGAGTCAACTGTATTCAAATACATACTGAGGAGTTGATTAGGTATGTTCAAAACGCTAGATAGACAATTCCCCCCCCTTTATTTTGTTTGTTTGTTTGGTACTTACCAATCAGTCTGTGGAGGGACTTCATTATGCCAATGTTTTTAATGTGTCAGGGGACCTCAGTTTTTAAGGTCCCATCAAACAATATGCAATTTTTACCCTAAATACTGATCTTTTATTGAGAGGACAATTTCTGTCCATCTTAAAGTCCTCAAATGCAAGCGAAGGTTTCCATCTCTTAACCCTTTCAACACCACAGACTGAAATAGATTGGTCCAGGCAATGGAACAGGACATACCATTCTGATACTTGGGGTTGAAAGGGTTAATGTACTAATCATTGGGCCACAGCAAGGCTCAGTATTTAATGCAATTTGCATTAAGTTTCTCAGATTTATTCACAAAAATAAACTGCAGATACTTGAAACCCTTCAATAAGAATAAGAGTAAAGTAAACTGAGGATAAATGATTTTCTTTTCAGTAAAATAAGAAAAGAATTCAGTGATTCGGGTAATTAGATTACCACATATCTGTATTCACCTCCTGTGACCAGCACATGGACAGGTACAACAGAGGTCCCATTGTGATGCTGACACACATTCTCCGGCCTCCCATTGTATATAAAAACAGGAACTGGACAAAGCAAATAAAGAGAACATATCCATACTGACCAAGATTATTTATTTTTGTAACCAATTATAAGTTTTATCAACAGAAGATGGCCATTAATCGCAGCTTGCAGTTTAGACATTTTATTACACCAACGGAGAAAAGCAAGCTACCGCTAATCTCCAATCATCAACTTAACTTTTTGTATCAATGCTGGTGGGGTCTGAGGGCAATACGGCCATTTTATTGGTTTAGTAATTATCGTGATAAGGGGATACCATTGCCTACTACTAATGTTATTGGAGTGATTACATTGCTTCTTATTTCACGGGAGCCGGGTTACACACAGGGTACATGTTATTTCCTGTTGATTTTATTCGTTACCTGCTGAGAATATAGATTAGATTACCTATCTTAACTACAGGTATTTAAAAAAGTATAACATACACAGTAAGGTCATCACTATCATCCCATCCAAAAGTAGCCAGTGGTCAAGGAAAACGGGGAATAAGCTGGTACCAGCTTTAGGTTACATGCTGTATGTAAGGATTAAAGGTCACATGAGGTCAGCCACAGAGTTGCTCTGTATATATGTGTAACATCAGAGGAGATGATTGAAACCTGATTTTATCGTTCTGATCCATTCTGACCCCTTATCTACTGTGCCACAAGTACAAAATCACCACCACAGAGCTTACAAATGTACCATTACTGCATGGTTTTTGGTTTAATTGTTGCCAAATGGGCCTACCAATTCTTGCCAATTACTTTATTTTACCTGATATTTTATAGGTTTTCCTACAAGTTATTTCTTTATTTGCTCAGTGATCAATATAGTGTTTTTCTCCCTGAAACACAAACAAAAATTCATTCAATGTATGCACATGTTTTCACTTTCTATATAGGCCCTATAGCAGTAAAAGTTGATCAGTTGATGAGAATTGGTCAGGGACCAGTAATGGTTGCTCCATGCCCGGTAAAAGTTTGTTTTGGCTAGTATGATTTGTTTAGTATTTTCCCATTGGGGCTCTAGACATCAGAAGTTCTGAACAAGTTCATTGGATTTGACCTGTCAGTGGGGTTTCATCAGATCTTTGTGTAAAGCTTGCTAAAGAGAGAATTTGATTATACACATGTATTGGAGTTGATTGTTCTATTACCTCCCCTTCATTCCATATCACACAATTTAATTTAACAACTTCTGAGTTCACTCATCATTGGTTCCTGATATTTGACCTCTAAGTTCATCAAGGTCATTTGTTCTGCCAGATACATTTTCAACCTTGCTGTGTGTCAACTTCCTGTCATGCATATTGTATAAGATAAAATGAGGCTTCCAGACAAGTGCACTTAGTCGGAATTTAATTCCACGAGACAGCTCCTATTTGTATTCTTTCAATTTCGACATAACTTTGATCATTTGAATTTTCACCCACTTGGTATTTGCTGTCATGCAACTTAATTGACAGAACTTTTAAGTTTTCAAAACTGACATGGCGAATGTGTAATTTACTTATGTCAAAATTTGAAATGTTTTGCAGTTGCCCAGTTAAACGTGTCAACGAAAGCTTAAATCCAATTGAAACTTTCCTTGACTTTAAACAAAACTGTCACAAGTTTTTACAGAGTTTGATCACTGTTTTGTGATCTTGTACACTTTTGTTTAACCATAGGAAACGTCTAGTGCTTCTTAAGCTAATGGAAATATTGTGTTTAGATCGGAGAATCTCGGTCACGTTATGTCATGATGGAAATCGTTTTAAACTGACAAGGATAAGAAGAAATGAAAACATGCCAAAAAGGCTTTGAATTATGAAACTTAAACACAGACAAAAATTAGAATTTACTTTTTGCAGACATAGGGGATAAAAGTAGTTATGAAATCTGTGATTCAGGTTTTCCAAAAAATAGGAATGTTGTAAGGTTAATTATTGGAACTATGCAAGAGAACATTATGTTTTGAATACTTGTGGTTTTTAATATTTATATCAATTAATTGGTATTTCACCTTTGGTTTAGACCTTATGATCTCAAGTTCTGATGACTGTGAGAAATTTTGCTACTTTTTCGCAAAAAGCCAGTGGAGATTAAAATTTTGATCCACCCACAGTCGGTATCGAATACCAAGTGGTGGTCATGTTTGGTTTTTTTTATACATTGTATAGTAATCAGCACAAGGCTATAGAGTTATGAGGGTCCACATCTCAGCTGTAGGGATCAGAGAAATCAGGGATCCTGGGTCAAATGTCGGCTTAGTAGATTAAGGGTTCTCCTATTGCATATACATCATTTGTTTGGTTGGTTGTATTGTACATTGTTTAACATTGCCCACTCAAGAATTTTTGCGTGTACATGTACAACATATATGGGGATATCGGTGAATGCTGGCAAAAGGCTACAAAGTTTGGCCCATGCTTGGCATTTTGGATCATTAAGCATAGAGGGTTTTTATTGTGCTGATCGACATCTAGGCCTACTGTGACATGGGACCTAAGTTTTTAATGTCTTGCAAAGGTTATAGTCCTTACTGTTGGTCAAAATTACTGTACACATCATCATCTTGGTGCTGACTTGAAATAATTTAAAAGAGAACATATGTTACAGATAAAGAAATAAGATATCAGACACCATTACTTGCCGAAAAAATGTATTGTGGCTCAAAAAACAACACAATAAACATTTGCTCTAAATCTATTGGGCATGTACATGTGTATATGAACATATGACCTAGCTTTTGTTAGCTTAGTTGCTTGGCCTAATTTTGCTTCTTCTTCCATCCCTGAAGTAGAGTCAGCCAGAGTGTAGTGTGGCTCCCTGGTCCCATTTACTCCTTGATTCTCATCCCTGAAGCAGAGTCTGAATTCAGTGTGGCTACCTTACCCATTTGCTTGTTAGGAACTTAATCCCTGAAGCAGTCTCTCTGAGTTTAGTATGGTTACCTGACCTGTTTGCTTCTTCATCCTTCCTTTTAGAGTTCATTAAAGTGTGGCTAGCGCTATCAGGTTGCACCAATATGCCCGTATCTGAGATAACAATATGTCAGCAGTTTATCACATGAACAGAGACACAGTCTACACAAGGTATCACAGATTACATCAAAAAGTTAAGAGTTACAGTTAAAAGTTTGCCCACCTTCAGATTGTGAGGTCATGAGTCTGAGTCTACTCAGTGGAGAGGGCTCCTTTTGAAGTTTTCCTGTTCTTTGGATGAGTTAGTAATACCCGGCACAGTTGTTGTTGCTGTTGCATTGTTGTTTAACTTCCCACTCAAGAATATTTGACTCATATGGAGAGGTCACCGTGTGCCCATGAAGGGCAACAAATTTTGCCTGTGCTCGGCACTGCTGGCCATAGAGCAGGGAGGGTTCTTTAATGTGCCAACACCTACTGTGACAAGGGACCTCAGTTTATACTGTCTCATCCGAAAGACAGGGACAACCAACCACGGAGTGGCACTGTGGAAATCGAACCCGGACCCTTTGATTCAAAGTTGAACACACTAACCACTCGGCCACAGAGGCCCCAACCTGGCACAGTCACAGTAAGTGTTGGCATGTTTAAGAGCTCACAATGCTCAAAGGCCACCAGTGCCAAGCATAGGCCAAAATTTATAGCCCCTCGTGACATCTCCTTATATAAATAATTGGTTCTTGAGAGGGCATTAAACAACAACACAGCATAAAAATCCAAATGTTTTTTTTTTTAAGAATGTGCAAACTTTTCCTTAAAGAGCAACTATGTACAGAAGACACCTTCAATCTCCTTTTCCTGAATGCACCTTTTTTTTTATTGACCTCTGTATAACAACCACTGTCAAATGTGACCAGCAATCTCTGACCACCAATGAAAATTCATCATCCCCTTTCTCTATAATAGCTATCATTCTAGTGCTTATTCAACCAATGAAAAGAAATGTACTTACATGTATACCCTGCTAAAATTCACATTTTATTTTTAAATATGACTGAATTTTATTCCTAACCTGAATCCATCTGAATAAAATTGTTAGTTTTGCAAAACGACTATTCTTTCACCTGAACTACTAGGTGTTTTAGTACGTCATATACCAGGCTAGCTGACAAGGCTCAATAAGGGCACCCTACCAATAGCATCTGAGTTTGACTTTTTAGATACAAGATTTCTAAGGTTCAGATTTCTCTAGTGTGATTCAGATAAACTGATGAGTACTTTAAAGTAATATGGGGGAAAATCTGAAAAAAGAATTTAACATTTAAAAGTATACTGAATAGTTCAAATAATTTCATGTGGTAAGATAAACTCGTATGTGGTCGGCACAGTCTCTGGAGATACATGTGTTCTGTCTGTGTACACGTTATGGACATTAAGCTTGCGTCCCACCTCCATCTTTTGTGAGATAATTTATTTTTTCCACTATTTGGTGGCCAGGTATAAGTAGCACTCAAGGCCTCTATACCGCCAATTAGTATGTGTGACCTCACTTCAGGCTACCATTAGACTAGGCTATCTCCCTGAACTCTTTATGAATCAGTTTTCCAGTGCACTCAAGCGAGTCTTTGATGTTTAACACTGATATAAGATCTTCTAATCCAATCAAATTCTACCTGTGAAATTTTGTAAGGTGAAGGGTCACCCCGCTCAGCCAATGGGTGCAAGGTGGTTTTTACGTAGACCAAAACAACACAATCCACACACACACACACGCACTGTCAGTCTTATATACAGTATATTACTATAGTCTGTGCGATATCCTTACACCAGCCGATCGCACTCTGTGAACAGAGAATTTTGAAGTGTTTGTATTTATGTGTGTGCACATGGATTTATTTACACGTCTGCCAAGTCTTGTGGTGTGATAAATCCCGAGTCATTCAGCCTAGGAGTCTTAACCTTAGTACAGATTATAAGTCTTCTCTTTAGAATTGAATCACTCAAGTGCTCATTCAGGTTTTTTTTTTTCTCCGCTGATACCGTATACCGAAAGTTCTAATAAATCAAGTGTTTCCAACTTTTTCTTCGGGGTGACACCTGTGAGAATATTTCTGTGAGATTATTTACAGTTGTAATAATCTGGAATTAGACTACTTTTACCTGTGATTTTATACCTATAATATGTTTGATGTGTGACCAGTGTCCATATATTGAATGTGAACATCGGAACATGATGTCAGTGTTAGGAGAGTCGCATCTTCCAGGATATCCAGATCCACTACGTGGTGGGCTGTTTGGAAGTAGTCCGTATGGGCCAGGTATTGGATTAGGACACAGTTCCATTTTACCTGTGCCACTGTGGCGACCGACTGCCACACATGCAACTGCCATGTGGTGCACTAGTGCCACATGCCCATGCAACCTCACGAGGTCACCGTACTTAATGAACGATATACTGGATTTTTACTCTTCCGTTACTCCTTCAAACCCGTGGCGTCCATGGTATCCAAAGCATTCAGGTAGGCATGTCAGCAATTTTATCACCTATTCTCATTAAATGCGGTATTTTATTATGTAATACACAGCCAGTTTTATGTTATATCTGCTGCCAAGACAGATTCAGTGGACTCCACCAGACAATGAAAATACCAATATATCTTACACGAATGTCTCCTTTGATCAGAAGACTCCTATGGCCCACTTAAATTGCTGGTTCCCTAGTATCCGAAGAGATCTCATGCATTTCTAAAACGTATTGTGTAAATTTTTTTCAACAGGTGTCATTAACTTTCACTTAGGCCACAGGTGGAAACTGTCTGTCATCCAAGGTTATGGAATATTGCCTTTCCTATGGTCATATTACAAAAGCTAGTCAATTTAATTTGATGCTTGTTATTTACCCATGTATGTCCTTTTGAAACAGATCCCATTTTCATTCATAAGTTTATATTTCACCTAAAATTTTGAATTGCTTTGAAGGAGTATATGAACACTTACTTTTACCTGCATGATAAAAGAATCTCAAGGGTCGAATATCGTTAGTCATAAAAATGCCACAGTGTCTATATTTTGACTTATACAGCAATATATTTCCCTGTTTTTTTAGCATATACATATATGATTTGATGTAGATAAATGTCTTATTTTCATTCAAGTTTCCTGTATTAAGGTGACTAATGATACACTGGCTTATATAAAAAAATTACCTGGACGTTTAATCAACGTCTTAAGGTGACAGTGGCAGTAAAGATATGTCGGCCTCCATATAACAGTCAGATTCTAAATATAGCAACTGAGATAACCTCCGGTGTCTCCCGATACATGAGGTCTGCATGTTTCAAATTTATTATATTTCTCCCACTTACCAGTTTGTTATTTATCCCGCACTTATCTTTTACACTCTATAAGATCCGTGCATGTAAGAGTTCTGTGGAGAAAAAATTTATTTGTACCAAAAACACTATTTATTGAAAGTTTGCTAGCTTATTCATTGAAATTTCTTTAAATGTTAATTAAGCACTTAAACCTATAAAGACAATTAAATATTTTTTTTCCTTGAGGAATATGGGCTGTGTTACAGATTTATTCCGTAATTTCTGTGTGTCGTAAGGGGAACACTTTTATGTCTTAGATGGTGTGATGATATATGCTTTTACGCTACAGACTATTTTTCTCTCATTTTGGAGACCTACATTGTAGACTGTGTGTGTCAAAGTAACAAAACAAAAACCCAAAAGAGAAAAAAAAACAAAACAGAAAAATAGCAAACCCAGCATCTGTGTTACAAACAAAATCTGGTCACACAATAGAATAATCTGCTATCATTAAAACACTTACTGTATGCAATACAGCAAGTTAGTTACTGATATACAATGCCCTCTCTTATTACAGAGATGCATACAAATGCTCTCTTTTATTTCAGATGCATACAATGCAATTGTTATTACAGAGACACATACTTTGTACAATTCATGCTTTTATATTAAAGATGCATACAATGCATTGTTATTTCAAAGACATGTACAATGCACTCTTTAATTTTAGATGCGTACAATGCAATTGTTATTACAGAGACACATACTTTGTACAATTCATGCTTTTATATCAAAGATGCGTAATACAATGCATTGTTATTTCAAAGACATGTACAATGCACTCTTTTATTTTAGATGCATACAATGCATTGTTATTACCAAGACACATACAATGCTCTCTTGAATTATATTTTGAAGACACATAAAGTGCACATACATGTTTCTCAGAGACACATGCAAAATGTAACGTAATTTCAGAATTGCATGCAATGTTGTCTTTTATTTCAAAGACAAATACAATGCATTGTTGTTTCAGAGACCTGCGATGTTCTGTGTTATTCCAAAGACACATACATGTACAATGCATTGTTACTTTAGAGACACCAAAATTGCTGTTCAGAGAAACATATTCAATGATGTCTTTTTACTTAGAGATACACAGAGTGTTGTCTGTTATTACAAAGTTATCTAATGTTCAAGAAACACATACAAGTTACAAGATTAACCAAGCTGTTTGTTATTTCAGAGACACATAGTGAAACAATGTTGTTAATTACCGTAGTAAAGTGACGGAGATACATTGATGGCTCTCTATAATAAATGTATACAGAATTAACATGCAAACAGACTAACTGTTGATGATCATGAAGTTAACAATTGAAACGTCTAGATAGAAAAAATAAAGAAGATTACTTTCCCATAACTTTGTTTTCAACACAATGTAAAAAGCAGCCAATTTCAATTTTCAACACATTGTCAAAAGCATGCATTTCTCTGTTCTTAAATGCTTTTTTCTGATAATCTTATGCAGTGTTCAGATATACATGTATTTGTAATATCGTAAGTATATACAGTGAAACCTAAAATATTCTCCTTAGGGACATAATAAAACTGCTCTTTTTAGGGCGGTGTTTTTATATAGAGGTTGATCATACACAAATGCACAATTTAGGACAGCAAAAACGTTTTTGGTGACCAGATGGTCTTTATATACAGGTGCTCACTAAAGCTGGTTTTTACTGTACATTTATAGGCATGTTGAATTTAACTAATATGTGTTGATGTCAATTTTACCATCAATTTCGTACCCCTGATAAAGTGATCTTTCTGATGTAATTTTTAACACAGATATTTCATGAATTATTCCTGTCGTAAGGTAACTTTTTTTCTTTCGTTTCGTTTTATTAGAGAGACAATATTAGGTTATTAGGTTGTCATTTAAATGAATTATGTGTCATTATTTCAAACTTATTATTTTTTTATCAGCCCCGTTATCAGATCAATTTAATTGATTGATACTTAACTTGATATGTAGGGAAATTATTTTTAATTTTGTAGTGTATGTGTAGATATCAAGATCATGAAGCTTTTAAAATTTGTAAGGTCAGATGTCAAACACTAAGACGATTTGTCATTAATGGTTTTTATTTACTTAAATAATTATTTTTAAGTACTTCTGCGTATGACTAAGTATCAGGTGAACACTCGGAGGAGATATAAGTTTATAGAATGGCTCTAGAGTGCAGGTTCTCTTCTTGTGTTGTACAGTGAAACCTCAGAGTTCAGGTCAAATATGTGACTATTACAGTAGAACCTGTCTTGAAAGACCTTCATTCTGTAATGCAACTTTGGTATTTAAAGACAGGTGGTCTATCACTACGGGTTTTATTTCTTTGATTTCTATAGAAGTTTTAATGTAAGTGATCTCCTCAGATAGGTGCTCTCTCAGAACAGTGGTCTCTCGAGACAGATTCCAATGTATATACTGTCACCTCCACATACATGTATGACACAATTGAAAGGAGAAAACATTTATCTTGTGATTGCCAATCTTCGTTATTCGAAAATTGCATTGTACAATGAATCAGGAATAGAAATCTTCTCATATCAACTGATACCTCATTACATGCGATCTTGTTATTTGCGGCGTTGGCTGTATATATGTATCTTAATGAAATCATGGCAATTAGGTAGGTGCCCTAATCAGAGAAGGTTACACTGTAATAACCAGTAATGCAGAATGGTCCTGACTATTTATACACTGAAATCTAACCTACAGATCACCTTTCTATTAAAGACCACTTAATTTGCATTGAAGGCTAATTTGCATACAATAAGTACTATTGGGAAAAGCAAAAACAATCTTCCTGACCAGGTACTTTTTATATACAGGTGGTGGCTAATGCAGGTTTTACTGTATCAAATCAAGTTTAGCTAGTGAGTAAGTCCCTATGGTCTGCACAACAAGGTTCTACTGTATCTATGTTCAGTGGTGACTAATTTCTATCTTTTATTCTTCAATTTTTCTTTACCAAGGTACATTGTGCAAAGAAAATGAAATGGGGTTGTCTAGAATCAGCTTAATGGTGAGCATACAGGCCACCAAGAAATAAGCGGAGCGAGAGATAAAAATCGCCTTAATTATAGAGTACGGGTAGTGAAATAGGCACCGCAGTGTATTGACAATACTTGAAGTGTTTGTTTGTTTGTGGCCTTTGTTGAGCAGATAAGATCATCACAGGAAATGACAAAACCGGATAAGAGATCCTGTATTATCTGATGTTGTCCCAGCAAAGCTTCACCTTGTTAAGTATTATAAGTACCGTTGACGATCCCCTATCTTCCAGTGGCGGATGTTGTCGAAATAATCGTCATATGCTACATGCTTGTCTCTTCCTCATCTCTGATATGTTTTTTCCTGTCTTGTGGATGAGACAGTGAAAACTGACATCCCCTGTGACAGAAGGTGTTGTCATGGTAGAGATCCCCTTACTTCTCTATAGCTCAACTGTGGTCCTGTGTCACAAATGGGTGCTCCAAGGGAGGCCACTGTGCACCGGCACTAAGTTTTGAGCAGGTGCCATTATTTGGAGTCCTTCACCAGCATTTGGTGATGACTCCATAGAAGCAATAGATTGTAGTTTGACCTAAAGCACAGTACAGCAAAAAATGATAAAAAGAAAAGACCTGTTAGCTTGAAGTACATGTACAGTATAACCTGCCTAAGCAACCCACTGAATTAATGGACTACCTGTCTTATGTGACCTAAATGTATGGTTCCAAAAATGAGTTTTTCCTATATAAATCACCTGAATTAAGAGACCACCTGTCATGTGACCATTTTTGCTCCTTCCGTTGGACAGTCTCTTAAAACAGGTTAGACTATTAATCTTTAGGGCAAAAAAGTCCCCTACCACCTTCTATATCCAAGAACCGCAACTCCGAGAAAAAAAAGGATAAACAGGAATGAAACTTAAACTGAAACTGGATCTTTTTTTCCATTAAAATACACTCACATGCCAAAATATCTGTTCAATATTCTGTCTTCAATAACAGCAAAAAAAAAAGAAAAGAAAATTAAGTGCTGGAAAACTGAGGTTGAGATAGACATACATAGAAGAAACTAAAAAATTCTGATTAACTAGAAGAGTTTGATCTCATGGCATATGAAATCTTAATCACTGAGTAAAAGATTTTTTTAAACTCTATTAACGTAAAAACATTTTTAACTAATTGTAATGTTATGACCAACTTAAACAAATGTTTCTTTGTGAAAGAACAACATTCCGCGATTAAATTTCCAGAACTAAATTTTCTCACAGAAATGGCAGAAACTTAACCCTCATGTGTCATTTTTCCTGTTTACAAAACTTTACAAGTTTGTTTGCAAACTTTGCAGCCATATGATTAAAACTATGAATATGTCCCCCAGAATTCATAAAACTGCTACAAGTAGTCCAGGTAATGCCCTTGCCACTCCCACATTCAAGTTCCCTTTATCAAAACTCATCAGAAATGTTTGCGGTCATAAGCAGACCGCATGCATATACCGGTGAGGCAAATCGCTGTATTTAGTTTTTTTCTCACAGCGCTTTTTTCTCCTATCCCATCACCGATGGTCATTTGTTGTTCTTTTTTTGTTAACAACAGAGTGGCATATTTATTTTCCACTCACAAGAAAAAAGATAAAAAAAAGTAACACGGCTATAGGGTATAGAAACTTTGTGAATAAAAAAAAAAACAGAAAGAAAAAGGCCGTCTTTGTTATAGTATACTGTCTATGGCTTCAGGTTGCTATCCATCCGTTTCATGGTTACAACAATGAGAGCTTTGTGTCGCTCAGTGCCAAGAACAAGTACTTATAATTCACATCATATCCCAGAGCTGACAGGTCACACAAATGTCATAGATTCACATTAAAACTTGCGGTAAATTGATCACTTATAGGCCGCAGCTTACCTGAGCCCAGGTAGCCATGTTTGTAGTATTTATCCCGTGTTTACTATAGCTATTTCCATTCATATCGGCTAGGCCCATTCATAAACTGTTATCAACCTTATAAGGTTTACCTATTTCTTATGGTAAAGAACAAAATATATGTCATCACATAACAGCACGTTGTGGAGATTTATATTTCCAAAAATCGGTCATCCGTGATCACGAGGCGTCAATGAAGAAAAGCTGAATGAGGTTTTTTTTGTTGTGGAAATTGAGGTGTAAATGGTACAAGCTGATGGAGAAAGAATACACACATCTTTTTGTGGCCAAGATGAATGAAATGCATTGAGAACGGAAAATGTATTACCTGGGAATATAAGGGTATTCATTACCTTTTGTGAACATTCGTGTATATTGCCCCGCATTGTGATTGCCATGGTTTATGAATTTTTAGTCCACCAGCGACCTTATGTACGCATCCATGAGATTTTTATGTATGATAAAATTCAAATAAGAATGTTTACGACATTTTTTTCTCTCTTGTTTATTAATGTTCCAAAAAAGAGACCATATGCGTCTAGAACTCTATTATATATACAGAATGAATACCGTATTAATCGTACATAAGTATGTTAGTGTGCAATGGCGGGAATAGTATTACTCGTCCTCTGACATTTGAGAAAATGGTTTTGTTGATGCAAGTTTTGACCGTATTTGTCATCGCATATTAATCAAAACCTGCAATAAAAACACAAAACACAAATTGTCGTTTGATTTGGCAAGTTCATAACAACAACATTGCACTTAGCGTCCCTGGAGACTCAGGTTTGTCAATTGCATAAAAGTACAGTAACAATTACACGCATTTTCCATTTTAGTCATATTTGAATTGAAATTAAACTTTCAAGTTTAATAAAAAAAGAGAATGGAAGCTCTGTTTTTAACTCTGTATGCAGACTGTCTTATATATGCCCAAATATAGAATGGCAATATTTCTGTAACACTAGACACCGGGCCGCTCTGGCCTAGTGGTAAGCGTGCTCGTCTTCAATTTGAGGGTTCGATGTTCAAGCGTGGACCGACGCTGTCCCTGTCTTTTGGATGAGACAGTAAAAACCAAG
>JACSZP010043819.1:0-12584 GCA_016161895.1 Pinna nobilis | reverse complement strand
TACCATCGTGTGAGTCTATTTTCTTTCGTATTTTTCAGCATTTATAAGATATTGGGCTTACGGCGAGTGAGTCCGGCCAACAGGGGAGGGAATGCTGACTCCTCCTAGGCACCTGATCAAATCTCTGGTGTATCAAGGGGTCGATGTTTGCCCAACTTCTTATTTTGCAAAATTTTAAAAGGGGTTATGAGATCGATCACTGTTCATTGGCTTTACCTTTTTATAGTATTGTTGTGTCAGTAGAGACTGCAAATTTTTTAGTTTCATACCGCTTGTTATACAATTTTTACACACTGATTCTGGCTATAGATTACTCCATTTACCTGCTCAAGACATAGGGCTCACGGCCACTGTAGTGTAACCTGTTAATAGGGAATGCTTTCTCCTCCTAGACACCTGGTCCCACCACCGTTATGCCTGTTTTTTTTTTACTAAGCCCTTTATATGTTTTCTTTATAGGAATTATGAGATCAATCTCTGTTCGTTAACCAAAATTTGTATTTACACCTTTACCGAATCATATTAAATTGATGAATGAACACAGACATCTGAATTCGGAGGTGGGAGCAGGTGTCAGAGATATACTTCCAATGTTGCAATGCCTATCGTGAAGATCATTCCCTTCACTATTATAATTGTATCCGACTTTCAAGATTGCTGATTTATATTTATTCAATTACAACGATACAAATAATTACTTTCTTTTGATTTTTAATCATTTAAATAAATCGATAAATGTTATTTATTTCTTTTATACAGATAAGTGAAAATTGATATGTGTTCTTTTGTAGTATAACACAAAAGGCAGGATCAACAGATTCACAAAGTCCAAACAACGATGTTGTAAATAGAGGCATAGCTGGGTATATTTTACTTTTACCTTGTGTGTTAATTAGAAAAGCACTGCTGTTTGACACCTATTCTCGGGATATGAAAATTTATTTGCAGAAATAAAATGACCATGTATAAGCAAGAGACTATCTTTCATTGATATGAGGATATATCTGGCTTGTTCTCTTAGTGGCAATGAATTGAAACTACCCTGCACTCCATCGTGGTTAGGAATGAGCTGAATGATTGATCTAAATCATTTCGTCTTGCTTCTCGATAATGTCGGTTTGTAGTTTGTCTTGTTTTATTTGCTGTTTTGTTTAACTTTGTCACCTGCGCATAAATGCTTGCAATGCCAGTAATGACTGTTTAACAATGGAAAAGCAGTTGTATTATTTTAAATCAAGGAATAACCCTAGAAATGTGAAAGGAGACTACACAGACTATGAGGCTTAAATACTCAAAGCTATTGGGCCCCCTTGGCCTATTGGTTAGTGTATTCTTCGAATCAAGAGATCCAGATTTGAAACCAAGCCTTCGTACGGTCCCAGTCTTTCGGATGAGACAGTAAAAACTGTCAGTAAGAAATGACCCTTGTTACAGAGGGTGCTAGCACGCTGAAGAACGCTGCCTGTTCTATGGCCATAAGTGTCAAGCAAAGACAAATGTTGTCGCTCTTCAACGGCACACAGTGACGTCTCCATATATGTAAAACATTCTTGAGCGGGACCTTAAACTGCAAAAAAAAAACCAACCAAACAACAAAAACAATTAGTAACATACCTTCAATAATCTTGCTGTTAACTTTATACCTGATATATTTACTTCATATAGTTTCATACGCATTTTTGAAATATGGTTGCAATATTTAAAAGTTTTAATCTAAAGGTATAACTCCGGATAAGAAGTGTTACATCTCTCTATATACACTACACACATACATTTCAGTAAGAATACCTAGGTGAAATTGAAATTCTTTTTTGTACATCCAGTTTCTGTAGCATGACATTCAGATGTTCCTGCACATCACAGAATTGTACTTCACTGTAGGGTTATTGCACTAGTCACAGCATATTAAATTATGTGTCATATTTTACTATGGTTCATTTCATGTTCCCGTCATAAAATGACGTCGTTAGTTATGTTCTGTCATTTCGTTATTCTGTCATTATTCAATAACTGTTAATTATCCCTAGCATGCGTGAACCGTTTTAACTGAAGTTTGATATTTCGAATTTTTTGGTATACTTGGGTCTTGTATAAATTTGGCACAGTTAGATTAATTTATGAAAGAGTTATCCACTCAACGTTTTCATCAACGACAGCATTTATGCCATTCCTACACGTCTAGTTTACTGATAGATTCATAGATTAGACAATAACACCAATGTCCCGTAGCCTAGGTTGCACTGAAGTTTTGAAGCAAAGTTGCTGCATAGGGCTATTTGTAATTTAGGCAAAATATAAAATGGTATACAGGGGGAATATTATTTTATATATTGAATCAATCACGTAATTTGGGGTTTGGGACATGTAATTCTTAGTTTGTTTGTTACCAACCGTCTGTATGTCCGTCTACTCCACTTTTGAGCAAAAAGTACATTCAAACGATCATATACATTAGGTTGAGAACAGTCTTGACTCCAAAGTAGAGAGCTTGTTTTCATCCGGGAAGTCTTATTCTCATGCCTCGCTGGAACCTGACGGGTTGGTTAAAAAGTCATCTCGTGAAACAAAATGACTCGAGAATGGGCATCAAGATGATATTTGTAGGGCCAGCTCCTCGTAGCTCAACATATCAAATATTTTGTTTACGTTTTTGTCAGTCAACTTCAAATGCGGTTCCTGGTATCATAACTGCTTCTGTGTCGTTGACATTTTCTCGCCTCCTGTTATTATGGGAATAAATCACCAATAAATCAATGATAGAATGTGATATGTATGTTCTCAGCCTGTTTTTTTTAATTCAGTAACACACCAATGACACTATTCTCCTCTGGACATCAGCCCAGCTTCCCAGGGATTAAATATTGAGTAAATACATGATAGGCTTAGAAAGTACTACGGATGACGTAGTCCAAACTAATAGTAATGCCATGAAAATGATAAAGACAATTGTTGGTATCAAAAGTATTTCTGTGGGTTTTCTTGTAAAACAAGATAATAAATTATTTTATTTCGTCTTTTTTGCAGACAGCTAATACCATCGCCAGTTCTTCTTGCCATAACTGTTTATGTTGTGTTGATGATGCCTTGCGTATAAAAATATGGCTTCCGAAAATATTTACTTGGACTGATCTGTAAGTAGTATTCAGTTGTTCTTGATATTTTCCGGATGCACCAAAGGAAAAATTATCTTATTCTAGTAATCAGTTGCAAAACACAATCTTGTATCAGACCCCCTTCCTTCTACAATTTTATAAGTAGACATAACTTTTATCCCGTTTGTCACTGTGATAATCACTTAAAATCATCAATGTATGTGAGATTATGTTGTTATTGTTTATTTTGCTTACCGAGATTGTTTAAAAAAACAATGAAGAAACTTTGAGAACAAAACTTTACAACAAAAGAGAGGACTTCAGTTTTCCTATTGTGAATATTTTATTATGAGCTGCAATATTCCAGCACTAACTGCACATAAACTATGCATCTCTCTGTTGAAACGGTATCATAGAGCATGCATTTCCTACCTGGATGTCTTTGATAGAAGGTTGTTGTTGACAAAGAAGTTACATAACCAAGGGTTATTAATTGCTAAAATGAAGTCATCACTTCGAACAATTTGGGGGATTTTTTAATTTTGATTGTCCCCTTGGTATCTTCAACTACCATTCTTTAAGAGTCTCCACAGTAAAATTAAAATAATCATCCCCCAGATTTTTTTAAGTTTGGCAGTTTAAGTGAAATCAGGTTCTGTTCATGATTTGTTCTGAAAATAAAAAAACAAGGAGTCTTTTTTTGGTTTGGCACTCAGTCAAATGTCAATCACCTATACAAATTCATAAGTAGCGTCAATTCCCTGGTCTTAAAATACGATCATACGAACGTTTAACTAAAAAGTAATAACTGTAGCCATTTCGGTTTTTCCAACGGACATTTCGCTTAATCCTACTATCGAGTTGTGCGAGGTCCCCAAATATACGTGGAACTACATCTTCAGTGGATACGTCCCAGTTGTCGCTTTTTCTCCGATTTCACGTTCTTTATCAATTAATATTATCCTAGGATGTCGCAAATATTGCGATATCCCCAGTTAATGTCCATGGCAAAACAATTTGATCCATACAATGCATATTGATCGATTACTGACAGATTCTTCTATTCTAAAAGCCCGCGAACATTTCTAGCGTTGATTGTATCAGATAAGGTAAGAATCGGAAACGGTGCGATGTCTCTTACAGTATTGCAGTAGTTTGGCATATATTGAGAAACCTTACTCTATTAGTACTTTACTAAAGTACATAACTTCCGTTTTCTGATTTTGAAATCTTTCTTTTGAATCTAGCCAGTAATATCTATTTTATTATGATCAGAATTTAATCTTGGGTAAGATAAGGTCTTTTATGATCGAAGGCCGCCTTGGTAACTGAGTATGGTAAGGAGTCGAATAGCACAGCTGTAAAGGTTTTCATCGACCAGAGGTTATGGTTTAGATTGTATGTGTGCTATATAAGAGGTTCTGGTTTAGAGAGATATGTATTCAAATTAAATATAAGGTGAAAACAAGTTAAGGTTGCTGAAATAGGAAGGCCTCAGAATGACCCATTGAATTAGAGACTGCGATTCAAATAACTACTTGCTGAATGAAACTTTTTACTCATGTATATGTTTACGCATATATATATCTTATGTATGTAAATATGTATGTCCGGATTACAGGAATGTACTTTTCAAATGCCGCAGTTATATACATGTACATCACCCGGTATTAGACAGGCCTAAATAAAAGCACTTTAAATTAATACAAAAATTACATTAACTAATGAGTAGAAAGCACAATATTATTTGTTATAAATCTATTGAATTTGATAGCACAGCTACTTTGATCTTTAGTAAAACAACAAAGATTAAAAATGCAGGAAAGGTTTAAGAAAATACGTAAAACTTAAATGCCAGACTTGGCACTCTGATATTAAATTTTGAGTAAAACAGACCAGGTACATGTAGTATTTCAATTGCGTTTTTCCTATTCTACCTTATCAAGTCAGACATAATATAAATAACTTATAGACATTTACCTATAATATGAATTACCCAAAGAACACATTACACTACAATGTATAAATCCAATTATTAACTGGGTCTTTGTCCATTCACCGCAAGTGATAATTACTTTTACAGAGATGGTTTTCTAAACAATTAACGCTTGGTTGTTTTTGAAAATTGGTTGACTGGTTAGGTATTCACCGTTCGGATTATTGGGACAAAATGCAATGCAAAATGAATGTCAGTTGTAAAATTGACTGTCCGGATCCGGAATCTGAAAATACGGATTAATGATACAAAACAACACTTAAAAATTCTGTTCATAGTAAATTTTGGCCAGAAGTTGAAGCGTATGGATTACAGGCGTCCGGATTAATGAGGTTCGACTGTATAGTTAATGTGTGGCGTTTCTGAGAACAGGATCTGTACCACTTATCATTTATCAATTATTATTTACACTTCTAGATTGAAGAAGAATACCATTGAAGAAATCTGATGAGAGAGAATATAGTACCAGTATACAGAAATACAGAAGGCAATATATCATAAGTTGCAATGAAATAATGTATATTTTTCCACATTCGAGATTATTTACCAAATATCAGCACTGCAATTGTGTTTTATTATGTCTCTAGTTTGATTTTTAGTTGTTATTTCGCTTGGAATTTCAAGTCATATTTTGGTCATTATTTGTGTTTAAATTCAATATAAATTGATTTATTTATTCTTACGTGAAACGCGAATGAAAACAGGTTTTTTAAACTCTTAAAACCCGTTCACCAACTTCAACCAATGAAATCTGCAAGAGTTGTGTTTTGGATTAAGATATTACGATGCTGAAAAGTAATGTCCTTTTAAAAACAATAGGACAACAATTCAAAAGAGTCTTCCTCGTGTAAAGAGAATGTATTGTGCTACAAAGCTAAGGACTAAAACACATTTTGCCTACAAGAATATCAATAATAAAATTAAAAAATAATGATAATTAAATGCTAAAACTTGCTCAGTAGTAATCACAGAAGTTTAGTAACATTGACCTTTTTATTGTCAATGATTTTCAAAAATTTGGTGTTCAGTTTTTAAAAATGTTTTACCGCAATATTATAGTCATATTTTGAATTTTGACGTGTTCATTTATGTTGACAATAATTTCGTTCTGTATTGATGACAATGTTTTTTATTTTCTTTATTTTTGTTGTTTAAAACGTATGTGATAGCAAATCATGTAGGTCAGCTTCATAATATGTAGACAAATGAACAAGTTTTCAAACAAAATTTCCTCGTGGTTTGCATTGATAACATATCATCAGTCCCTGGAAGTAAAACATGATCGTTTAATATGTGACAAGTGTCTCACTGGAGGCAAACTACTAAAGAATCTTTTCTGAAATTGTTTCATTTAAAATATTGTTTTTAGAAAGCTGAAGATTTAATATGTCTGTGAGGCGACATAAATGAAAACGTTTATATGTGGAACAGTTTAATCAGAATGTCACTTTTAACTACCTGTGCACTGTAATCCGGTTTATTTATATTTCGGCTGTCTAAAGTTACTGCTACTTGTGGCAAATTTGCATTTTAAAAAATGCATATCTTTATTTGTTTCTTTTGATTTATACTCAAAACAAAAATGTGTTCATTTTCGTTTTTTTTTTTTTATTTTTAACTTAATGTATAACTTTTACATGGGTTAAATGTTAAGAAACATGGTGCATACATCATTTCTTAGTTGATTGAGGACTATATTTACGGTCAACAATCACATTTTTATAATCGTTTGCTGTTGTGTTGTTATATTGGTTATGTATGTTAAGGGCATATATTTTGTTTGTTACTTTTGTAACTTTTTTTCTTAACTAAAGTTACTTCTGTAAATTTTTGTAATTTCCATAGGTCTTACTTTGTCTGCTACCTTTATGTATTTGTGACTATCCTTACTCCAGCAATACTTAAGTAATGTTCGTTTAAGTTCTTTGATTTTAAATTGGAATTATGTTGGTGACCAGATTAAGATCGATTTTAAATAGTTAATTGCATATTGATAAGCTTCCTGGATTCTGTATTTCTGATCAAAACTCATTGATCATTTTCTTAAGATAAAACGGGTTATCACAAGAACTATAGATCTTATGTTCCTTCTACAGCGAACTTCGAGAAAAGCGAAGTCGGGAACAATGAATTTCTGAATAACGAACAAAATATCCGGGCACCGTATGTTTATCTCTAATGTGTATAAAACCTGAAACAACAAACCTCTTCATATAGCGTATTAAATAAACTGGTCCCAATTTATTCGTTATAAGCGAAGTTGACTGTACAAAATAAATGATTTATATGGAACCATGGTGAATGAAAAAGAAGTTTTAAACTTGTAAGATGACTAGTCTTTTTCACACCAGTTGCTTTAAACAGCTTAAGCTTGTTTCCGTATATATTATCCGTCACTTCAAGTGCCTATACACAGCAATGACCAAACTTCTGTACATTTGTTCAATCACTACAGGTACCCAAACACAGCAATGACCTAGTTTATGTCAATATAATCCCAAAATACAGGCGCTTAAATACAACAATGACCTAGTTTCTATACATATGAACCGTCACTTCGGATGGATTTACACAGCAATGACCTAGTTTCTATACATATGATCCGCCACTTCAGGTTAAACACAACAATGAACCAGTTTCTACCCATATGATCTGTCATCCCAGGTGTCTTAACACATCCATAAACTAGTTTCTATACAAATGAACCGTCACTTCGGTGCTTAAACACAGTAATGACCTAGTTTCTATACATATGCTCTCTCACTACAGGTCACACAGCAATGACCTAGTTTCTATATATATGATCCGTGACCCCATTTGACGTTCCCATTGAACTAGTTCCCATACAAATGATCCGTCAGTTCAGGTGCCTCAACACAGCATTGACCTAGTTTCTATACAAATGATCTATCACTTCAGGTGCTTAAACATAACAATAATCTATTTTATGTGCATTTAATCCGTCACTTTAGGTTCTCAGTCTCAGCAATGATCTATTCCCTGCATGACCCCTCACAGTTGGAGCTCAAACACAGCACTTACCTAGATTCTGTCATAGTGTCCCTCAGTACAGATTTTAAACACAGAAATGACCTAGTTTGTCTATATTATTCCTAACTACAACTGCTCAAACACACCACATACCTAGTTTCTGTCTATAGTATCACTCACTTCATATGCTGAAACAGAAATGACTCAGTCTCTGTCTATACGATCCGTCACTTCCGGTGCTCAAATTAGCACTGACATAGCTTCTGTCTACATGATATGCCACTTAAGAAACCCTGCCTGTCAGTTTTCTCAACACAGGTGCTCTTTAACAGTTAGTACATGTACTTAATTTATGCCCGTTTATTTTCTGACCACAGATACTCTTTAACAGTATTGCCCTAGTTTCAGCCAGCTTGTTTTCTGACCACAAATACTCTTTAACAGTATTGCCCTAGTTTCAGCCAGCTTGTTTTCTGACCACAAATGCTGTTTAACAGTAGTGACGTAGTCTTTGCCAGTTTGTTTTCTGATCGCAGATGCTCTTTAACAGTAGTGACCTAGTTTATGCTAGCTTGTTTTCTGACCACAAATACTCTTTAACAGTAGTGACCTAGTTTATGCCAGCTTGTTTTCTGACCACAAATACTCTTTAACAGTAGTGACCTAGTTTCTGCCAGCTTGTTTTCTGATCGCAGATACTTTTTAACAGTAGTGACCTAGTTTATGCCAGCTTGTTTTCTGACCACAAATACTCTTTAACAGTAGTGACCTAGATTCTGCCAGCTTGTTTTCTGATCGCAGATGCTCTTTAACAGTAGTGACCTAGTTTATGCCAGCTTGTTTTCTGACCACAAATACTCTTTAACAGTAGTGACCTAGTTTCTGCCAGTTTGTTTTCTGACCACAAATACTCTTTAACAGTAGTGACCTAGTTTTTGCCAGTTTGTTTTCTGACAACAGATACTCTTTAACAGTAGTGACCTAGTTTTTGCCAGTTTGTTTTCTGACCACAAATGCTCTTTAACAGTAGTGACCTAGTTCCTGCCATTTTGTTTTCTGACCACAGATGTTCTTAAACAGTAGTTACCTAGTCTCTGCTAGTTTGTTTTTCCCCATTGTTGTTCTTTTACAGCAACAGCCCACAATCCGAATGTCTGATTTCTCACGACAGGCTCCTCTTTTCTACATTTCACATTCTTGTAAAAATGTTTTGTTTTCTTATTTCATTGATCAATTGAATCCTTCAAGTCTGATCAATGTAATAAAATAGCATCAAATTCGGCAACTTGCAGAGAACCAAAACTCGTACCTGAACCATTTTGTCAAAAGCGTGGTTTTTCAACTTACCGGTTGTGACGTCACTGCATGGACGACTGTACGGTGAAGCGTGAAATACGGAAAGTTACAGAAAAATGGGGACAAGAGCAAAATAATGTTCATTACCCTAACACTCGCTAATCTCACTGATAGATAATAAACATCAAATTAAAACAGATAAACAAAGACTTCATCTCAAGTCAAATTGATTTCAACAACCGGTTGCCCCGACATCTCATGTATACTTTCATTTATAAGACAGGAGCTACTGTTAAGTCCTCGCTTATAGCCCGCCACCTTGAATCTTATCGGTCCATGCAGTGACGTCACGGATAGTTACTCACTAAAACCGCCCATTTTCTATTTTATCTGATAAGCTATTGCGCACTCTTAAAGGCCTGTATCTCCGCTAATACTTTACCGATTTTGATGCGATGTTTTGCATTGATCATAGTTTGAAAATAATATATCGGTTTATGAAATAAAACGTTTCACTGCGGATACCCTTGAATTATCTTGCAGCTTCAAGCTTGCAGCTTGTAATTTGTTGGCATTTTTAATGTTCTACAGCAGTACAATCTTCTCAAAAACAAAAACTTCCTCAGTTTGTTTCAACACAATATTCTATGCCTTAATTGATTAATATGTACTCTTTTCTATGTATTTTTAAGAATATGATTTTGATCATGTTGTAATGCAACTTTTATTTTTGGACAATCAAAGATTAATAAAACATACACAGTAGTTTGTTTGTCTTTATTTACAGTATGTATTGGAGTTTTTGTTCTTATATTGAATTTTGTGTTTTATATTGAATGTATTTCATTGTCAATCCAAACATTTTAATGTTCTTTTTTATAACCAGCGGTCTATATATTGAATGAATTTTAAGTTTTAGAATGTTTATAACCAAATACAAATGGGAAATCCCCTGTAGTTATATCATGTGTTATATTCATTTTTTAAAATACAGTATTACTATGCGATTAATATGCATTAGGTGAAACAAATAACATACATGATTCAGGTGAACGTAGGTTTCTATCATCACACTTTTAATTTTTCTGTATTTTAAGAAATAGATAACGCATTTAATAACTTTTAAAAAGGCTTTCGGTTTTAAATATTTACATGCATTCATATACATTTATCTTCCAATACAAATGTTCTATGAATCACGTTTTTTATCATTATTATTCTGACGCGTTCTTGACAATGTTGTTATCTGTTATATGTTCTGTTAAGCTTTATGTCTTCCGTGGAGCTGAGACAATTGCAACAGTTGATGATCAAAGTAAGTACAAGGACAATTGCATCGGTAATGGCATAATTGTTTAAATTTTATTCAACCTTTGTCAATTTACTAGAAAAAAACCGATTGCCAAACGATTCTCCTTCTAAAAATGTGTCATGTATTGTGAAAAATATACACCTACATTTTAGTCACTTGCCAAAATAGCTGGCTTACCTTATAACTAATAATGAATTGTAATGTCAGCTGTTTTTGCTTTGATATACAAGTTCAAATTTATATTTCATGTTGCCATTTTTATTGATAGTGCTTTGGTGTTTTGTACCGTTATATTGGCTTCACGAAAATAATGTAGGCTTCAGACTTTATAGAATAGACCTTTTTTTAAAGGCCCACCATGGCATAGATGTTAATGTGCTAGATTACGAATTGAGAGGTCCGGGGTTCCAACCTAAGCCACACCCCGGTTGACTTCAGAAGAAGTGAAGTGGGGCCTCCGTGGCCGAGTGGTTAGCGTGTTCGACTTCGAGCTGAAGGGCCACTCCGCGGTTGGACGTCCCTGTCTTTCGGATGAGACAGCAAAAACCGAGATCCCGTGTCACAGTAGGTATTGGCACGTTAAAGAACCCTCCCTGCTCTACGGCCAGCAGTGCTGAGCCCAGGCAAAATTTGTCGCCCTTCACCGGCACACGGTGACGTCTCCATATGAGTGAAATATTCTTGAGTGGGGCGTTAAACAAAAACGCAACAACAGACGAAGTGAAGTGATTCTGAATAGAAAGGTAGATATTGCCATGTTATTGATAACAATCTTTATGTACATATCTATATGTATATATCTCTATTTGTTCTTTGTTTTTTGACAGTACTCACTGTGCTACTTTTTTATAGTTGTTGCATTATTATTATTTTGATGTAATTATCATGTGCCATATATTTGAAAATATGTGTAAAGAAGATGTGCAAAGGGTCTTAAATAAGTGCAACTAGGAATTATAAGACTAAAATCTTCAAAATGAGATGCTAGTAGCAAAAAGTAATTTTAGGTTTATAAGTCGTTTAAACGTAGTTTTCGTTTTCTAATATACATTGTAGCTGATATTCAGAACATATAGAGTTAAGTAATTTATCAAATAAAGTATGCCATCTCTAGTTAAGATTTAAATGCAACTAGCAGCCATAACATTCAATACAAATATTCAAGTCTTGTTTAGCGACTGATTCAATAAAACATAACGACCTAACATTATTGATATTTTAGAAAAAATATCTTGTGATTTGGATATTGTTTGGTGATACTTCTTACATTCATAATGCATAAGGTTATCAGTTAAAAGAAAAGGAAAAAAAACTCCTCACACAAAAATGTAGTTTTATTAAATGAAAACAGCATTCTTCACAAATCTGCCGTATTTTAAATCAGAAATCCCGCCCTGTGTCTTTTAGGTCAATAATCTACGAGCTGTAGATGTTGTCTCAAGAAAAACAAGCTCAAAATCCAGGAGCACGTAATCGGTTGGTAACGGATAGGTAAAGATTTTGGTACGGCGGGTATGATGCAAAAGGTTTTTGTATAAAGCTGACGTATAATTGCGTATTTGTATAGATGATACGTCATTGTGACCTCTCCGTCGAAGTTGGTTGTTATCTATGTTTATTTTATAGTCCCGTCAACCTTTAATCAGGGGTCGTATAATTGCTTGCACATTTATAATAATGACGTAAAACTGTTGAAAGCTTGGTTGAAAAACTCTTATTGATATCATTTAATTTCATTCTGTATTATATTATTTCCATTTTATGTAATGTTTAATGCTTCAAACTGATGTTTTACAACAAATAATGTTTCGCTAATAATTCTGTTAATAAAGCTTAACTATTATATTTTTCTTTCCTTTTATCTGAATTCCTTTACAGCAGATTTTCAATAATTTTC
>JACSZP010043816.1:10124-22360 GCA_016161895.1 Pinna nobilis | reverse complement strand
ATTCTGCTGTGGTAGTTGCTGTTGATAGAGGATAAATTGATTGAGGAGAAATAGGTAGATATATATGTCCGGAGTAAAATGAATATATATGTACAGTTATATGTACAGTCTAACCTGCCTTAGCGACCCACTGAATTAAAGGAAAGCCTGTCTGATGTGACCTAAATGAGTGGTTCCCGAAATAGATGTTTCTTATCTAAATTCCCTGAATTAAGAGACCACCTGTCTCATGTGACCGTTGTTTTTTTTTGTTTTTTTTTTTTTGGTTTTTGTTTTTGCTTCTTTACTTGGACGGTCTCTTAAAACAGGCCAGACTGTAAATCATTTTGCGACTACCCAATGTTTATTTCATTTACTGATGAAAATATCACGAAAATAATTTAATTTTACCTCAAATTCAAGTGAAAGATGTATGTATTCTCTTTTTAGTCATTATAATCATTGTATATACTATATAAGTATATGAATATTTATCGAAATTACTCTGCAAGTTTCAAACAGCCTAGCGATAATTAAATTTGGTGCTAAGCGTCTCACTCGAGAATTTTTCACCTATGTAGATACGTAACCGAATACCGATGTGAGACTTCGAGGCTTTTGTCTCGGTTCGTCTGTTAGGGTGAAAAATCTTCAGCATACAGATGTCGAATGTTACACGGGTTATTCTTTTCTTTTCTGTATGTATGTTGGTTGGTGTGTTGTACCATTGTTCAACGTCCCACTCAAGATTAGTTCACTTATATGGAGACATCCCCGTGTACCGGTGAAGGGCTACAGAGTTTGCCTATGCTCGGCACTTTTGGCTGTAGAGCAGGGAGGGTTTTTAACGTACCAAAATCTACTGTGATATGGGACCTTGGTTTTTTCTTGCCTTACCCGAAAGACAGGGACAGCCAACCGCGACGTGACTTGGGCTCGAACTCCGGACCTCGAACACGCTTACCACTAGTCCACGGCAGCCCCGTATGTTTAAGCGTGTGCCATAAGAAGTTGTGTATTCCTTATATACCCGGGTTCAAAACTCACCAACCGAAAGGACATACAAAACTGGGAATATGAAACAATGAAAATGTACTTAATATAGTGATAATAACTAAGAACCCCCCCCCCCCCCCCAAAAGAAAAGAAAAAGAGCGATGTCAGGTGCCCAGACTGGAAAAGGCAGCCATACTCCGTTGATACTCTAGCCTGCGGACTTCCTTGATCAAACTACATGCATATTGCCTAGCAATTATCGGCTATCGCAAATAGGTCATTCGGTATATCATATGATCTCGCATAAAATTATAAACTCAGGAAATGAAATACTTGACCTAAAATAGAACAAGGCTCTTCAAAGAAATAAAAGTGAAAACAAAAACATGTTTTCCGGAAACGTTAATTTCAAATTTTTGAAAAGAATTTACGGGATGTTTCAACACAGACTGGTGCCGAAGTTACAAAATCAACATACACGTATCTTCCTGAATTTTATGTGTATCGCTCAAGCTTCAGTTTTGTTTTGTTGTTGTTGTTGTTGTTAAACGTCCTACTCAATAATATTTCACTTATAAGGAGACGTCAACGTGTGCAGGTGAAGTGCCACAAAATTTGCCTATGCCCGGTACTTATGGCTGTAGAGCAGGGATGGTCCTTTAACGTGCCGACACCTACTGTGTCACGGGACCTCGGTTTTTACTGTCTCATTCGAAAAACTGGGACAGCCTACCGTACTCCGGGCCTATCAATTCCAAAACGATACGCTGACCTCCAATCTTCAGTTAAAAGCAAACATTAATAATTAGCAAGTTTTTGGAATTAACCTAAGTTTAACTTATACCTGACAATAATCATTTCTTTCAACTGCACTTACCTTCTTGTCTATCTAAGTCTTTTGGGCTATGCTTCTCTTATAGTGGCTATTCGGTAAATATCTTTCAACATCGATGTAGAACTGAGATTTCCTCTTAAGTGAGCAATATATATTTTGCACTTAAAAATCCCCAGTATTTTATCAGCCTTCAATATTTCCAGTCAATGTCACCTTACAATTTACCTGTCTGACACAGAATGATGATTTCCCAGTAACAAAACACCGAAGCTTTACAATTATAGAATAAATAACAAAACACTCTGTTCGACAAATTTTCGGCCCTTGACCTTTATCAAGTGGTCGACGACAGTGATACTAGCTTTTACATAATGATCTAATTTTTACATCCATACCATGAAGAGTTTCAATGAAAATCAAGCTAGTATCACTATCGTCGACCACTTGATAAAGGCCAAGGGGCCGAAAATTTGTGGAACATAGTGTTGTGTTATTTATTCTACATGGAAACTTCCCTCTGGAGGACATTGGATTATATTTACAATTATAGTTGAGTATTGATCTGATAAATTTACCGACTAATTAAGCTTACCGTGTTGATTTTTTTAAATATTCACAAATGATGAAACATATGCACGTCTGCTTTTTTGAAAAATAATTTCATAATGAAAAGTTTATTTCTCTTTTGACGATTAATTGTGACCATACAAAAGAAAGTTTTTGGAGTTAATGGTCACCCTTCATTTAGCGTATGATTTTATATCACGGACATGGTTGATTTAATTAGAGAAATGGTATGGTATGGTATGGTATGGTATTGTTGTTTTACGTCCAACTCAAGAATATTTCACTCATATGGAGACGTCACAGGATGCCGGTGAAGGGCGACAAATTTTGCCTATGCTCGGCACTGCTGGCCGTAGAGCAGGTAAGGTTCTTTAAATTGCCAACACCTACTGTGACACGGGACCTCGGTTTTTACTGTCTCATCCGAAAGACAGGGACGGCCAACCGCGGAGTGGCACTAAGCAGCTCGAACCCGGATATTTCGATTCGCAGTCGAACACGCTAACAACTCGGCCACGGAGGCCCCTACTTAGAGAAATAAAAATTGCAGAGATAAGAGACAGAGATTACCAATACGTTGGTCTAGTATAGATTATATACATTTGTGTTTGATTGTATTGAAATATGCTCACAACGAAATTTCAAAGCCATGCTACCTTACTGATGGTGTTCCTCATAAGTTTTACACTACTTGAAACAGTCTGTCAAATATCGTAGAGGTCTCTTAAAGTACGAAAAGGAATAGTTCAAGTAGTACAGATAAATCGCCCAATAACATTTTTATCTATTCACCGTGTTTTGCGGTGATCCTCATTAGTCACCCGATCTCTCGACAACTCCAAAGATAATTCAATTGTTTCCCTTTGTTTCAAAGGAGTTATTCATCTATTTCTCGGTGGTGATTGTGCAAAGATTTTTTCAAATGATATCTATGACAGAAATTTTCTCGAATTTACATTAAAACCTTCGTTACCGACATTAAGTACCAACTTAGTTTACTTTACCACCTCGGACCGCCGTGGTCGAGTGGTTAGCGTGTTCGACTTCGAATCGAAGCGTCCGGGGTTCGAATTCGCGCAACGACATGCTGCGGTTGGCCGTCCCTGTCTTTCGGATGAGACAGTAAAAACCAAGGTCCTGTGTCACAGTAGATGTTGGCACGTTAAGAACCCTCCCTGCTCTACGACCATAAGCGCCGAGCATAGGCAAAATTGGTCGCCCTTCACCGTCTCCATATGAATGAAATAGTCTTGAGTGGGACGTTGAACAACATACAACAACAACAACTTTACCACCTCACATGGCATTGATAACTCCTTTAGCGACTGTTCAATAGTTTGACATGTCCTTTGAAACAATAAATTGCACAAAAGTTTTTGAACGGTTAAATTATTTAATTGCTCGATGACAATGATTGCAATAAGATCATCCCTGAGTATAAACCAGATCCAGATTTCGCCGGCTTGGTCAGATTCAACATACACTTTTTGAGACGTTCTATACCCTCTTCATTTCACGTTTAATGTTACTTGTTTTATATCCGATTGGGAAAATAACTATAGCTGTTCCTCCAAAAAACGAAGTTTGTTGGTAAAATATTGATCTTTTAGTGTGATTATGTGACAATCAGTAGATTAAAAAATAGAAAGGGTAATTAATCTTCGTAATGGGTAAATTTGCCCAACCTAAATGCATGGTATATTTTCATGCAATAAAATTTGTTTAAACTAAATTTAAAAAATGTATTGACAAAATATTTCTAAATTTCCGTGAAAGAGAAGGCGAGATTAATTTATTCCGCATATCACCAAAAACGTAATTTCTACAACATATGTATTTTTTCAGATCTACTGCCTTAATGTTGAATTAGGAATAGAAAATACTAGAAATTTATATTAAATGTAATAACTCGTATTCCCGTTTTTCAAGGCCCGGACAATTTATTTTTAGTTCTTATATTATTACGTGTCGATGTTGAAGATGGGCAAGCTTAACTCAGCTAAAGTCAGCTATTGTTTTGATCTTAGAAATCCCCCTAACATGCATCGTAATAATTTTTCCGCTGAAGATGATCTAGTACGACAGACGGTCGAAAGTTTGCAACTTCTGGCACATTCCGGTTGTTGTCCTGATTGTACATAGCTATTAAGATAGTATTTGTTGAACACACAGGCGTCATCTTGCAACCTGAGAATGTAAAGATTGATTATATGAGTAAAAAAGAATCAAAGAATTCTGAATTAAAACATTTTGATGACGTAATCATGTGTTATCTGCTGTCCAATATATCAAACAAAGGACAGGTAACACCTGTACCTGTCCATTACATGTATTTACCTTTATGTTTCCATTATTTGTTCAAATATTGGAGACCTACATTTTAAAAATATTGGATACCTACAGGTAAAATAAAGGACACATAAAGGTAAAACACTGGATGCAAAGTGTAGAAATGCATGAAATTCCAGTTGAACTAAGGGGTTATCCGTGAAAATTAAATCCAACGTAAATATTGATGTTGAAACACCACTTCAATAAGCTTTTCACTTGTACATACAGGTGCATATAATGCCCATTCAATTTTGTTCTCAAAGTTTTTGGTATATATTCCGCTTCACCAACGTTTGCAGATGAAGACATGTGTATTGTTTTCTGAGACTCGGCCTGAAACATAGTTGATTTTTCAATACATCATATTATGCGCGGATCTAGAGGGGAGAGGGCGCCTGGGGGTCAGCCCCCTCCCTGGAATTAACAAAGTATATACTGTATATTTACATGATGCTTAGATGCTCATCTTAAGAGTTTATTTTCCTTGCCACAAGTATCAACCCCAACCCCTCGGGGGAAAAAATTCTGGACCCACACATGCAGATATATCAGAAAATATGTCAATTTTCAGAGTTAAACTAAGTGTCTTATTTTCCGTATGAAACATATAGTGCACTTTACACAGGCTGTTTCAACAGAATCACTGCCACCTTATCCCCAAAGATACGACATGGATATTTAAATTGTGTCATTTTTACTTTGGGTAAAGAAAATATCATTGTCCATTTTACTTGTTTTACAGTCTGAGTAATACTGATTGAAGGGGTACACATAAATGGTAAAAAGTATTCAGGTGTTGAAAAGCTTATGGAAAAAAGGCTCATTTACTTTTTGATAGTGCTCCTTAAAGGATAAAAAAGTAAATGCTCACTGTTGCAGTCCAATTAGTTAAACAATGGGGGTTCCTTGGAGGAAATACATTGCATGACTGACCACCTTGAAAGTGTAATTCTGAGAACAATAGGGAAAATGTTTTAAGTAAGATATAGGTTTCAAATTTTCTATTATGTGAAAATATTGGACAATCTTCGGCTCAGACAGTACAATATGTTCACATGATAGACAGTTTTTAGCTTATATCCAATACATCTCGGCACATGATATACTGACAAGATCAAGGCGTAAACTAAAGTGACGTCATCACCCCTTACACTGTTGAATGTTATTTCTTGATTCGTGGTGGTTATGATGTCGTCCTGACCTAGTTTTTAGAGCGTTAGTCTTGTAATCATGAGGTCCGGGGTTGAAATTCGAGCCACGCTGCGGCTGGCTATCCCTGACTTTCGGATGAGACAGTAAAATCCGAAGTTTCGTATCACAGAAGGTGTCGTCACGTTTTAAGAAATCTCCTTGCTTTATGCCATAATTAAGTGCCGAACATAGGCAAATTTGTCGCTCTTCACGATGACGTCTATATATATGAAATGATCTTCAGTGGAATAATAAACATCAATACAACAACATCACAATGGTTTTAGAAAAAAAAACTTTCATTGCACGCTACCTTTTGCTCAGATCGTAGAATGACGAGGGAGTCATGTCAGGCAATGTGTATTCTTCTTTTGCAGAATACAAAAGTGTCAAATCCGCCACATCGTTTGCTGAAATACAAAAAAATACATTTGATAAACATAGCGGGTAATCGCAACCATGTACAGCCATATGACCTAAAATTGAAGTTAAATGTGTACACTGGAACCTTGCAATTATCTCTATCTATTGCTTAATGTTAGTAGTAGCTTTTGGCACATGGCTTGAAATTTGCGAGTCTTTATTGCAAACTGATCTGTCAAGCAGGTTTGATTTTAGATGAAATTATATGAATGATACGACGACGATTTAGATAGTAGTTTGGTAGTCCCAATGTTTGGGAAGTTACTAGGAAAGGAAGTGCGTCATATGATATTATACCAGGAGTATAGATGTTTCAATAGAATCAATTTTCTTGGGAGTCATTTCCATTTGTCGGCCATCTTTTAGGTCCATGAAGAACATTTTATGCATAAATCAACCAAAGAACGAATGCCATTTCTGTTTCCTGGGGTTATTCTTTGAAATTGTATTATACATGTACTGACACAATTCCTTACACTTCCTACCATGTATATATACTTTCATTGGGTCGAAAATAAGACAAACTTTGTCATACAAATCCTTCAAATTTGGCATAATTATGAACAAAAAACTCCAAGCTGACCTCCAACATGGCCAACAAAGGGAAGTAACTCTAAGAAAATTGATGCTATTGCATCTATATGAGAGTTTTTATTGGTGCAGAATTTTACATGCCGATTGTACATGGTCTGTTGTCTTAGATACATCCCAAAGATACCCCGTGGCGATCCAAAGCACACATGAATGAGTATTATTACAGTGAACTTACAAATTAAACCCATAGAATCCATCTTTGTTTGAACCCACCGTTGCCCTTTCCATTACTAGTAAGCTTTCGGCAAATTACGAGGATTACCGAGTGTCAAGGAAGCACGCGTGATTTCCCTTTTAAAACATTTGCATATCGACATTGTTTTGTCGCCATTAAGAACTTGAACATGCGAAAAGGATCTCCTGATGTGTGACCTACAGGTCACGAATACATTTACAGATAGGGGCATAGCCATATATTAACCTTTTCATAACTAAAAACTGAATTTACGGGCTATAATCACGACATTTAAGGCGCATTTCGTGGTAATAGATGTTTATAATAAATGTGTTAAAAATTATCTTGACACTGATTTGATCATTTAAATCAAAATCCATTCCCAACATTTCATTTTGCTTTAATTTCATTCATCATTTGATTGTTTAATTAGTATGTGTTGTTGAAGCTAAAATGGATGAGCTTTACTCATTATAATGATGATGATTTCATCACATGATAGTCGTTAAGCTACGTACGGATGTACAATTAAAAAAAGCTCTGTTAAAGTTGTACTTCTATATTACAAAATGTCTCTATTTCTGTGAGGATGTGGTGTTAACTTACTGCTAGCGGTCTCCAAATCCATATAATACTGATCATAATCCAGGAGCTCAAATGTTGTCGGGTCCAGATGATAAATCCTGGCCCCTGGATAGTTACCGGAAAAAGGAGTCAGAGCCGGTGCAAGAAAGGCCACACCTTTAAAATCAGTAGGATCACCAGGTGCACTGACCTGTAAACAAAAAAGACTACATAGAACAACCATCCCTTGTAGAAACTTCCAGTCAAGGTGGGGCCGTCATGGTTCAATGGTTAGCACATTTGCCCTCTGGTCGAAAGTTCGAGGGTTCGAATCCGTGCTGCGCAATGCTGGATTTTAACTCTCTTTTGGATGAGACAGTAAACACCGAGGTATCCCGGCGCAATAGGTGGGGCAACATTGAAGAAGCCTTTCTGTTCAACTGACTAAACTTGTCGCATTTAACCGGCATAGCTGACGTCTCCGTGCATGTGAAAGATTATTGGGTGGGACGATTAACGGCAATACAACTAACCGAAAATCGAGGTCGATGGTTCTATTCTTAGCTTAGATTTGTAATCTACAATAAGCGTAATATGAAAATTCAAGAATCAATGTCAGTAAGTGGCGTAACATTTTAAAATTCCAAGGACTAGAATAAATTAAATTGTCTGACGCCTTCAAAGGATTGATATCACCATGACATAATTGACTTAATGAAGACAAAAAGGTGTGTAAGACTAAAACGGCAACACCTTTGTCAAATACCAAAAAACTTGGTATTTCAATATATCGGATGACCCATTGTGAAAAATCAAAATGATTACATTATATCAAAAATACGTTCTTTGATTTAAGAGCGTCTAAACTTTCAGTATGTTATGACATAGACGGTATAGCTTGGGTGTGTTCAATATCGTCGCCACTTCAAGTCAATATGCGTAGCTGACGTCATTCAACAAAGGGCAATGTAATAGCCGCATTGTTGAATGACGTCAGCTATACGCATCCCCTAACCAAACGCGTTTAATGAAAAGAGCTCTGATTGATCAATAAAACACGTGCATGTGCATGTTAAGGTCGTGACCTTGGGGTCATGGGACTTGCCCTCTCAACGGGACTTCATTAGATCTTCAAGACAGGAGCATTTTTAAGATTGCGTTTTAATTAGATTGTATGACACCGGACCTCGGATTTTACTGTCTCCGCAAAAGTTCGATATCTGGGTCTCCCGGTCTGAAAACGACCATTATACCGCAGAGCCGAAACGACTGCTAATTTTTAGTATGATTGTGAGCAACCCAAGGGACTTGTATGGACACAGAATTGTGCAGTATATCTAGGTTGGCTGTATTGTTGTATAACGTCCCACTCAAGAATCTTTCACTTATATGGGGGCGTCACCGTATGTCAGTGAATGGCCAAAATGGCCTAATCGGCACTTATGATCGTAGAGCAGGGAAGATACATTAACGTGCCTAAGCCTACTGTGACATGGAAATTTGTTTTTTTCCTGGCTCATCCAAAAGACAGGGACAGTCAACTGCGGCTTGGCTCGGATTCGAACTCAATACCTCGAGATCATAAGGCAAACACACCTTTCACTAAGCCACTGCTGACCCGCTGTTTATCTAGCTGCGCTTTAGTCTTGGTCACAGCTATTTCGATTCTGGTACGTACAAACTCTTACTGTCCAATGACAGGTGATGTATGTATGCCGGAAAATGCTTTAAAAGATCACGAAGTTGCGAAAAAAATATTTTAAAACAACCAGTGATATACTGTGTTTAGTCCTCAGTATGCATATAACACCCAGATAAATATAGCTGAACAACAACACGTATTATTTTCCATTGAAGGATAATGGGGAGGATCGAAGTGGGCTGACCACTAAGTGGGCTGATACAATAACTTACTAGCTGGAAGTGATCCAGGTGGTTGTGACCAAACAACTGTAGTACTATGACGTCATGAAAGCGAGATACAATGTCTGTATACACCTGTCCATATTTAAATGTTGCGGAAGAAAAGTCCCCTGGTGCTATGTGTCCGATTATAATTACCTGGAGAAAAAAGAAAGTGTTTAAATGTTCTTACAATTCTTCAAATAATTCTGATATAAGATGTCTTGTTCATCCGATACCTTATAACCGTGTCATGAAAAGAAAAGACCCACAACGTGTTCAAAGAAGTATACAAATTCTAAAGAATAGCACAAGGGTCTCCAGCTTTCTTTGTTATCAGAAGGACTGACATAATTAATAAACATAAATAGTCGTGTCCGTAATGAGACTCTAACCCTCCAACTCGAACCTCAAGGTTCAATTTGAGCACTGCACTCTGGAGCTAGGACTGATTTTCCCTGATATGTATTAAAATATTTACACATAGAAGCAATTTGTTGAAAGTAATAAAAAGCAACCGAACAATCTTTATGTATTGAAAACATGGGGGTCTCAGAGAGAGAGAGAGAGAGAGAGAGAGAGAGAGAGAGAGAGAGAGCATGAGCATAAAAATAACGGATGGCTACCTCTATAATTAAGGGCGGAAATCATGCAGGGGCACTTCGAGGAATTAATTTCAATCTCACGTATATCTCAATTATGCATGCAATTCCTTTAATTTGGCGAAATATATCTTAGTTAAATTTGACCATACCCACAAGAAATATATGCACATGTTTAAACCAAATGAACTCAGGGTCATTATCACCTTACCCAACGTAAAAAGACTTATACAAAATAATAGACATTATTTGGCATCCTTGATCATGTATAATGGCGGGTTAGAAAGAATTGTTGGTGCCCCTGGCCCTTAGCAATGCTAAATGGGTGCCCCTGGAAGCAAAGCAACCACTAAATGAAACTTTATTAACACAAAAGAAAAGCTTATGAAAATAAAATTAAACTTACTGTATATTTAACTCCTAGCGATATTTATCAGCTTATTTACGTTATATATTATAACTGCTTTTTACTATCAACATTTTGGTTAGCACATTGTGTTACGCGATCCGATTACCTATCACGCACGTTCCTTAATTCCCCGGATTTAAATCTTGACCACTGTCGGTTTTACAATCCTGAGAGCAAATCCCATACACTACTTAATCGTGATTTATGATCTATTAATGGGTTTATTCATAGGGAACTTTTTGGCAGAAATGTCCGCTCGTCAAATTACTTTCTTCATGCACAGAAATATATGTCTTTATAGTTATAACCATCGTAATAACTCAAGATAGATAGTTAAAGTAATTTGTCCACTTATTTTGGTAGTTGCTCTGTCATAGTTACGCTGTAGAGTGTCGGTCGGTTATTGTTCCGTCATGGTTACAGGGTAGAGTGTTAGCCGGTAATTGTTCCGTCATAGTTACAGGAAACTGTTGGTCGGTTATTGTTCCGTCATGGTTACAGGGAATTGTTGGTCGGTAATTGTACCGTCATAGGTACAGGGAATTGTTGGTCGGTAATTGTTCCGTCATGGTTACAGGGAATTGTTTGTCGGTAACTGTTCCGTCATGATTGCAGGGTAGTGTGTTTGTCGGTAACTGTTCCGTCATAGGTACAGGGAACTGTTGGTCGGTAATTGTTCCGTCATGATTACAGGGAATTACTTGTCGGTAATAGTACCGTCATGGTTACAAGGAATTGTTGGTCGGTAATTGTTCCGTCATGGTTAAAGGGAACTGTTTGTCGGTAATTGTTCCGTCATGATTACAGGGAATTACTTGTCGGTAATTGTACCGTCATGATTACAAGGAATTGTTGGTCGGTAATTGTTCTGTCATGGTTACAGGGAGTTGTAGATCGGTAATTGTTCAGTCATGGTTACAGGGTAGTGTGTTTGTCGGTAACTGTTCCGTCATAGGTACAGGGAACTGTTGGTCAGTAATTGTTCCGTCATGGTTACAGGGAGTTGTAGATCGGTAATTGTTCAGTCATGGTTACAGGGTAGTGTGTTTGTCGGTAACTGTTCCGTCATAGGTACAGGGAACTGTTGGTCGGTATTTGTTTCGTCATGGTTACAGGGAATTGTTTGTCGGTAATTGTTCCGTCATGGTTGCAGGATAGTGTGTTTGTCGGTAACTGTTCCGTCATAGGTATCATAGGTACAGGGAATTGTTGGTCGGTAATTGTTTCGTCATGGTTACAGGGAATTGTTTGTCGGTAATTGTTCCGTCATGGTTACAGGGAATTGTTGGTCGGTAATTGTTCCGTCATGGTTACAAAGAATTGTTGGTCGATAATTGTTCCGTCATAGTTACAGGGAAATGTTGGTCGGAAATTGTTCCGTCATGGTTACAGGGAATTGTAGATCGGTAATTGTTATCGTCATGGTTACAGGGAATTGTTTGTCGGTAACTGTTCCGTCATAGGTACAGGGAACTGTTGGTCGGTAATTGTTTCGTCATGGTTACAGGGAACTGTTGGTCGGTAATTGTTCCGTCATGGTTACAGGGAATTGTTGGTCGGTAATTGTTCCGTCATGGTTATAAGGAATTGTTGGTCGGTAACTGTTCCGTCATAGGTACAGGGAACTGTTGGTCGGTAATTGTTCCGTTATGGTTACAGGGAACTGTT
>JACSZP010043789.1:0-11000 GCA_016161895.1 Pinna nobilis | reverse complement strand
TAGAGCAGTCCATTATGACATATAGGGTTTAAAGGGTTAATGTCATAGATTTGGGTCCACTTGGTCCATGGATTCAGCTGGCTTTTCCTGTTCTTTGGATGACACATTATAAAAAATTGAGTTCCTGTGCCACATTAGGTGTGGGTATCTAAAATAACCCGCACTGCTCAATGGCTATTAGTACCCAGCATAGACCGAATGTGTAACTTAATATGGGCATTTGGTGACACCTCCATATAAATCCAAGATTCTTGTGTGGGACGTTAAACAACAACCATCATTATCATGTGTATCTGTTTTTATTACTCAGTGTTTACAAGACAATATTTATCTTACATTTGCACTTTTGATTATTTGTACAACAGTCCCTTGATAACACTCTCTATCAGTCTGTCCCGTCAGCGATCAATGACCCACAAGGTTCCCCCTTTATCAACACATGGTATTATCATGTTCAAACAACTTCGTGAGAATTTAAATATATATAAAGTACTTATCATTACAGCTTTAAATGGTATCCTTCGTTACACGCTTTAGACTGTATAAGTAAGTGGATTATTAAACCAACGATTCTGTATGTTTATGTGGTTTTATTTAACAAATCAGCTTAAGGAAAATCAATTTGGTTTTGTATGTACACTCATGTGATAAAAGGCCGGGTATAACATATACACACCGAGTTTATACCACTTCCATATTGATATTGGTGTTATCACCTTTCTTATTGATATTCCTGTTATCGTCTTTCCTATTGATATACAATATATCTAGTGTTATCGTATAATCGTAGGTGATACTCTCGTTTGAATCTATCAGTAAAAAAAAGTGGAACTCGGTATCAAAAATGGAACTTGATACAGTCTAACCTGTTTTTACAGTTAACCTGTTTTAAGAGACCATCCAAAGATTGGAGCAAAAACAGCAACATATGAACATTATAGAAAAATTATCAAAATCTCTTAATCTACATGTACATGTAGTTGATTTATGTAGGAAAAGTGTATTTTGGGGAACCATACGTTTAGGTCATCCAAGACAGATGGTCCTTAAATTCAGTGGGTCGCTAAGGTAGGTTAGACTGTGCAGTGGAGCCTCATTAATTCATACACCAATAATCTGGATACTTCACCTTCCGGACAGAATTTGCTAGGGAAAGAAATTTTAAAGTGCATTTGCTACTATTGAAAATGTGGTTCAGTCATCCGGATGCTTCATTAATCTGGACATTTTCACTAGGAACAAAGATGTCCAGAGATGTCCAGATTATGGATGCTCCACTTTACTATGTACATTTCATGGAAGGTATGAGGAAATTTGATGCTGGATGAGTTCCAACATGTGTGCACTATTAGAGCACTTTGTTCCTTGCCATTATGTATATTTGTGTCTTACATCATTTTCAATATTATCTCAATCATCTTCACAACATCAAGCTGACATAGGTGTCAGTCTTAACTTGCATTATGCTCAGGACTTAAACTTCTCTTTTAAAGGCCTGAATCCAATATTTGGATGTGGTGCTGACCTTTAACCGTCTCATCTGAAGTAAAGGAAAATCTAGCTTCTGCCCCCCCTCTTTCTTACTGAAACTGGCACAATTGTCCTTTCAGTTAAAAAATGAGCACTTTCTTTTGCCATTTTACCATACATTACCCTATTGACCCCTAAAAAACAATAGACTCTTCTTGAAATCAATGTTAAAGGTGATTCCAAATTTGTCTTCAGGGGTGAATGAGTTAAGTATGACATCGAGATTCATCAATAACTATTGAACAACATGTTGTTGTTGCGTTGTTGTTTTACGTCCCACTGAAGAATATTTCACTCATATGGAGACATCACCGTGTGCCGGTGAAGGGCTACAAATTTTGCCTGTGCTCGGCACTGCTGGCCATAGAGCAGGGAGGGTTCTTTAGCGTGCCAACACCTACTGTGACACGGGACCTCGGTTTTTACTGTCTCATCCGAAAGACAGGGACGACCAACTGCGGAGTGGTACTGCGGGAATCAAACCCCGGACCCCTTGGCTCGAAGTCGAACATGCAAATCACTTGGCCACGGAGGCCTGGAACAACATGTAAGGCATTTGCAAAATAATCTAGTTTTATTGTAGAAACAAATTACACAACTCCTTTGGATTGATTATCATATTTATCCAACTCTCGTTAGTTAGTTTTCAAAGTCTCAAAACGCTTGTTAAAGCTCAGGCTTTGAAACTTTGAAAATTAACTAACTCGAGTTGTATAAACATGATAATCATTCCCAACTTGTTGTGTAATCTCTATTTATACATACATTGTATCTTCATAATATCAAAAACTACATTTTGATACTAAGACATTTGACCTACATGTAGTGATGTTTACCTTGAACTTTGACCTTAACAGTTGTTTGATTGATAGTTTCTGCGAGGCAGAATCTGTTGAGAACAATTTCTGCCATTCTGCCCCTGTTAATTTTAAGACTGCACTAGTTTGGTACATGTGTTAACATTCTTGTAGTCAGGTGAGTGTCTTAGGCTCACGTGACAATGAAGTAGGAAGAACTACAGATTCCTACTTAGTCATCAATAAATTATAATGGCTATCAAAATTACTTCAGATTTTCCCATAAACATAAGAGTACCTTTTATGATAAATGATTAAGGGTCCTTCATAAATCTGGTGATAAACAAGAGCCTGGTTATTGAGAGTAGCTTGTACCATTGTTGGAGAGTCACTATAGTATCGCTACAGGTAATTTATTTACAATTTGTACCTGTCAGGCTCTTGTGATAAGAAAGTCAAATGTAAAAGCCTACTCGGAGTTCTCCTGATCCCATCAAACAACCATGTATTAATTTTTATTTACGGGACAGTTTAACATCTGCAACTTAATTGGTCAAAATATCTCTGTTGTTGTGCAGCGTAATTTGAAAAGAGCACAAATGAGAAACAGTCTATACAGGGGATTTGATGAAGTTTTAGCATATGCTGGGTTTTGTTATTGATAACAATGGATGAATAAAAAATTGATAAACTTTGGAGAATTGAAAATAACTGATTATATAATCAATGCATCAATGGAATGTTTCTAAAAGAGACTCAGTCAATATTGAAAAAAGATGGGGCACCTGCAGCTAATCTTATGGTTGATATATAGTTAAGCTTTTCAGACTCATTTTGGGGCACTGGTAATCTATTTTCTACTCTTATCACAGAACTAGTGATTTACAATGTACTTTGTTTATATTTGAACAATTTATTTAAATTTTTAAAAATTTTAACAATTTTAGATCTTTATTATAATGATTTAGAATTGCAAATATTTATACCCCAATAATCTGATATTCAGGGTTGTTTAGTTTTTGGTCTGTCCATGTGTCTGCCTATTTATCTTTAAAATCTTTAACCTTGGAAGGAACTTTTAAATGGTGAGAAATTGGCCTTTCATATTTCCTTGTTACTATGAAAATGTTTGACCTCTTGACCTTGACCTTGGAGTTTGACCTGCATTTTAGAAACTTTAATCTTGTATTACTTTGATGCAGTATGGGGTGCTTGTGTTTTATTTGTATGTTGTTCTTTCTTTTTATTTTACTTTTATCCTCATAATAAGAACAAAGTCACATAAATCTGTTTTCCTTTTACCCTTGAGCGTTTCTGTATGCTTTGCCTTTAATTTTGTGATAAACACATGGATATTTTTGTCCTTTGCTGATGTGACTCAGGCCCTTGTTTACCCTGACTACATGCACTGATTTAATTAGAATCACATAAACACATTTATTTTCCAGCACTGGTGATTAATTAAGTCTATTTTGTGCAGTATTGACTTCGATAATGTGTTAATGATATTGGATCAAATCTGAGTACACGGCAACAGTCTAATTAAACGGGCCTGTACATCAACGCTTTATTAGCTGTATCTAAACATGCTTGCATACTACCTGTTTTAGATTTTAATCAGGCTGAAATAATTGCTCACTAAAGTCTGAAGGCCCCTCACAAATCAAGTCAATAAGCTGGTGGCTGTAGGATTTTCCTAATGCAGAGTTGAATATGATGCAAATAACCCAGCAGTCAATACATTCAAAACCTGGTACATTTGTAAATATTTCCTGATATTATTTGATCTGTTGAATTTTATATGTACAAGTATATGTTTTATCTGCTTAATCTCATCCTAAAATGTTAATATATCTCAAAGTTCATGATTCCAAAAGTCTCTCTCCACTATATATGTAGCTTTTATTTATACCGATTATGGCACAAAATAGATGACCTGGTCCCAGTATCATGACTTGGTATTGACTGAAAAGACCAGGGGGGATTAGGATACCAGTCCTAATTGTGGCATATAACTGATTTCCTATTATCTTCTACAATTTTTTTCTTGACAGGGTTATCAGATGTACTGTATACAGGATCATTTTCGTCTCATGCAATTTTTGCCCTTTATGCACTTGCAAACAGTTTCACCCGGTTTTAAATTCGTCCAGTCTTGTCATAAATCTATTCAATGAATTTGCCCTTTTGAATGTGCCCAGTTTTGAATTCGCCCAATGACAATGCGGACAAAAGGTGCAAAAATAAAAACGGGAGTGAAAAATTTCCCTGTATACAGTAGTTGCTTGATTCCGAATGTCCCACAGGATAGATACCACTGGCATATTCAGTAAGATGTCGATGACAATATTACAAACATCGTTATCTATTGTAACACCTCGTTGTTTTTATTTATAGGCTGATGGTGGCAAGAAGTCGGCCATGAAGAAGTCGTAGGACGTTATTTCACATCAGGAAAAGACTACATAGAAATGGACATGATGTTGTTTTTAAATTCAAAGACATCTATATTAATGTGATAATGGGTGTATGCACTGAATTTGCAACTTATTTACTAATCCATTTAGTAAGGATTTATGAAAATGCATGTATTTAATGTTGGTCATCTGTGTAGAATCAAATTTCTTATATTTTATGCTTTACTAGAATAGATTTCAGAATTGCCAACCTTGTAAATTTCCATAGGGAAGATTTTTCAATCTCATGAGGCAGTCTCTAAATTTTACAAAGAATTTATAGGAAAAATTCAGTGTTTAATATTGAGAGATTTGCATTTTTCATAAGAAATACTCAAGATTTCACATACAAATAGGGAGTCTCCCTATTAATGTGGAAGACTTTGCAAGTGAAAATGAGGTTTAAACATACAATGTACCAGTAGGTGCAAATTTGAAGATTCAATATACATGTATATACAGTGCAGTTGGTCTATAACAAAGTTAAAGGGGATTGACTTTTGACTTCGTTACAGGCATCCTGCGTTTTAAGCATCAGAATTTACTACATAAATAGATAAATGGCAATTCTTGGGGGATTTTATTCCTATTTATAAAACTGTCAAATGGTGACATGGATTGTGTGTCTCAGATTTACCCTATTTACATTCTTCAGAATGTACAATTAAAAACTTTTTCTTGTGAATTTCTTCAGTCTACGTCAACAACGAAAAAGCATTTTGTATTGCAATACTAACTGTGATTTTACAATTCAACAGTCCATGAATCATTGCTGAACTGTGATGCGACATTGTATATTTCCGTCCAAAGTTTTTACATTTCATTTATACAAAAATGTTATCAAATTGTTACTTGTTTTCTGCAATAAATCTTATGTACAGCATAATGACATTGTTCATTATTCAACTTTATGCGAATGTATTTAAAAGTGGGTTTTGTAATTTTTTTAAAAAGTTTTTGAGCATGTACAAACTGGTTTCCATTGCCAATGTTGTAAAGAATTTTGTTGATTTCCATTTTTTTTCTTTTTGACATTCCTGTTAAATTTACATATTCATACATAAGAATATTGTTGTATTTAGTGTAAATTGAGTTTTTATTATGCCCCCGTGACAAATTGTCAAATTTATGTATTTATTTTTGTATGTCAATGTGTCAGAAGGATTCAAATTATACCTCCATAATACTGGAGAACACTTACTTGTTAACTTAATTTAGGTTGATTTTTATTTACTTATTTGAATAAACGATATTGTTGTATGATGAAGTTGGTTTTTTCCCAATTTAAGACCTGCAGGTCAGGTTATACATATCCATACATTCCATATATATATACCACTTTTATTATTATCTACATGTATATCCCATATATATATTTACTACTTTTTTATTATTTTTTCACATAAATTTGTGTAAGTGTTAACACTTTTATAGGCACAGCTACATGTATATGTGCATTTACATCATACTTCGGGGAGAATGAAGTAATGTCATATACATGTACATGTATAATTCAGTCAACTCTGCAAATAATGAGATCGCATTTAGCAAGGAACCGGATGTTAAGAGAAGATTTCTATTCCTGATTCATTGTCCATGAATAACTTTGTTATTTCGAATAACTTAGATTGGCTATGACGAGATTAATATCTTACTACCATCAACTGTGTTATTTGTGGAGTTGACTGTATATATCATTGTATATAGATAATATATAAGTCGCTGTGCCCAAACAGATCCACTGACAGTATATATGTTGTTTTGCCTGCAAAAGGATTAACATGATAAAGACTGTTCAACTCTTTCACATGACAAAGCTCTTTTCAAATGTTCTATACATGCCCATTGTGTAACTTGCCATGGAAGTTATCTGAAAAGATAAGCCCAGACAAACATTTGATGATCAGGTTTTCTGTAATTTAATTTCTTTTTTTTTGAAGTTGTGTAAGTTATTTTTGTTGCAAGTGCAGTCAATTATGAATCCTTTTTTAAGTTTATTGACTTTTAAGTAAATTGAATTTATCACATGTTCTGAGAGATTTGACATGCCAGACTCAATCTTAAGTTAAAGTTAACTTTAAAGTTAATAGGAAGTTTATATATATTTATTGAAATGTGATTGTGCATGTACCTACAAACTGAAATGCTCTGGTACACTGCACTAAAAAGATTTAATGTCTTTCAAAACAGCACTACATGCACTTGCATGTTAGCATTTAAATAAAGTTTTGTTGGGTTTTTTTTCTTCATTTTTTAGGAACTTCTTTTCATCACTATTTTCCCAACACTTATTTCTCTTACCTTCTTATTTAGAGTGTTTTACTTAACTCAGACTTACAACATTGAGCAATTTCCATGGGGGAGATTTTTCAATCCCATGGGGGAGACTCCAAACTTTACTTATAATTGATTGGAAAACTTTTGTTTTTCATGAGGGAGACATGTGGTTTTCATATGATATAACCAAACTTTTACTCAAAAAATAAGGTGTCTCTCAGTTTTTTGGGGAGATTTGGCAAGTACTGATAACGACAACGTCTAGTGATTTCCTGTTCCATTACACAGTGGAACTTTGCTATCAAGACCATCCATGTGACCATCTCTAAGTAATGTTACTTTTGAGACAGTCTGTACGTGAGAACTAAGAAAGCTGTGGTAATTACAGACTAAATTAAGACATTTTAATGACAAGGGCAATACTTTATTCTAATTGTCGATGTAGATACAGTTTAGAGAAAATTTAATAAGAGTAATTTTAAAAAATACGAATTTAAGCAGTGTGTTACAAAGTTGTTTTAGCAAGGTTTCACCATAATTGTACTTCCAAATTTCTACTGCAAATATTCACAAATTTCGCTATATTTTATGCAAATTATTTTGTTATTCTGAGATAGAAATATGGGTATAATATTACAGAATTATGAATTCATGTTGAAAAAATTCCATGGTGTTGTTTTATCTCAACTTTGTTTTCAAGTAAAACTAAACCTTCATTTATACATGATAAAAGAAAAAAACACAATTGGGTATATCAGACTAACATATGAACTTCACTTTATATTTCTTTGTGACATAATCAAAATTCCATGTGGTTTTCACATTTTATAAAGTTTTCTTTTGTTTATTAAAATAAAAAAGATCAGATTTAACAAGTTATTAATTGTTGTAGATTTATTATTCTTATTTTAGATTTATTTTCTATTTCTGTGTTGTTTTTTACGTCATACTTGACACTGTTTTGTCGTACCATATGACATCTGGTTTTGAGACAATTCCAGCCTTCCACAAGAAATATCCCACCTGGTCAAAACTTGATTAACTCGGGTTCAAACTTATCAATATAATAGACATTTTGTCAAGGAACTTGCTCTGACAACAAGCTTCTAAGGTCCCTATTGTATATATGCACATGTGCTATAAAGGAGAAACAGTGAAACCTTAGCATTATAGCAATAACAGAGGTACTTGGCTCTGCTTGGCAAGGTGAGAAAGATGCTAGTATTTGTGTGTTCAGGCCTACAGTGTCATATCCATTGGGGCTATTTTAATGGTCCTTTATTTTGGACTATTAAGAACAGTGCACATACTGGAGGTTCCAATATAAAGAAGGGAAAAATAACATATCATGGAACGTATAAAGGGCAAATGATGACGGGCATCAAGATTGGGCCATGGAACGTATAAAGGTCTAGTGATGGCGGGCATCAAGATTGGGCCATGGAACGTATAAAGGTCTAATGATGGAGGGCATCAAGATTGGGCCATGAAACGTATAAAGGTCTAATATGGTGGGCATCAAGATTTGCCATGGATACAGTTAATCTATTTTAAAAGACAGTTCAAGGGAAGGAGCTAAAAGGGCCTCATATGACAGATGGTTTCTTAATTCAGATGATTTATTTAGGAAAAAGCCATTTTGGGAATCATACATTTAGGTCACTTAAGACAGGTATCATTAAGGTAGTTTTTTTAATTCAGTGGGTCGCTAAAGTAGGCTAGACTATTTTATTTTTAATCAGTAATGAAACTTGTAAATTATTGAGTAAACATTATGATTAAAACAAACAGCAACACTCGTGAAACACTTTGAAATTAAGTGCTACATGCTTATATGACAGCAGACATTCCCACATGTAACGAATGACCTAATGTTAATTCCATGCACGCGTTGTATGTTAAACAAAGCCCACGATTGTAAAGTGTTGATAACACTGTGTTCTGAAATTCCTTATCACTCGACAAACTGTCAACTAGAACTTTTGTAGCGCTCAATAAATGTTAAAATAAAATGAAACTTGCACATGATTTATGTGGCTAATGCATGGGCCACATAACTTTGACATTAACGTCCCAGTGATGCCATATATCAGGTGCTCATCAAGGTCACCACTGTGTTTGAATACAAAATTTTAGAATGTCTGTTTGTGTTTTGATATTTAAAAGTATGTTTTGCAACATGAGATTCTAAATCAGATATACACGCATTTTATCATTCTACATAATGCACAACAAGAAAAAGTAATGAACCCCTTACAATGTTAAAACAAATAATAAAAGCATCAAGTTGCCAAACAACAAAAATTGAATCCAAATCCAATAGTTTACGGATTTATTTTGTCTGAATATGCATGATTTACTCATTCAACACATGTCGCAAATGTGTAATGCATCTGTTTTCATGAAAAATACATTATTTAGATCCAGTGCAAAGAGGTTCCAGGATCTCTTTTATTCTGGAGCAAGATCTAGATGTTCACTTAACTGGATGGTTATCCTTTTGATCGTTACATCCGTACTTTTAAGCATCACCAATTCTCGTTATCAACAACTCATTAATCAGACTTGAACAGTCATACATACATCGCAATACCGGAGCTTGCAGCGCTCAATTAAATTATCATCTGAGCGAAATTGTGTCTGTTTATTGTTTTGAGTAATTTATTGACTAGTCCTTCTGCAGTTCCTTCAATTAGCGTATACTGGATTTAACCGGTACAATCGATTTGCGGTTGCGGCAGAGAATCTACCCGTCTTTGTAATAAGTATCAATACAATTAACGATGTTCATTATTTCGACCGATTATCCTTAGATTGAACAGGAAGCACTGGCTTGTCTGTTTTTGGAACAGGAAGGAGGCAACAGCGGTTGATTTCGTTATGTTCTCTGAACGTCAATCAAATCTGAAAATCTTACTAAAGCCCAAGATATACACAATTAAAATTCAAATGTTGAATTAAAATCCCCGGATTTCAGAAAATGATTTGTTTGGGAAAAAAGTACAAGTACTGTTTGCAATAATCTTTGCAATATTATTTCTGTTTTAGAGTGTATGTAAGCGTACAATCAAGTGTCCATATAATTTGGACAAAATATTTTAAAGAAAGTGTCTAGCTATATAGGAGTTTCATGTTATTCCGCAATAAGTCTTACTCAATGGCCAAGATATATTGGGACAATCAAAGTACATGTATTACCAATTAAGAGTAAACTATAGCAAGGCCTATGTTAAAATTGGCATTTGCGTAAACTTAGGGCTGCTTCGTTCTTCCTATGTATAATCTACGTACGTGAGATTTTTTTCTCTGCAATTAAGATTTTATATCTGCAGTCTTGAGAATAAATCCAATGGAAGCGGTTTATAGATTTCTGTCCCGATATTCGTTTCCGTTGCACTAAAAATTATGATAAAGGTATCCATCAGGTCACCAATGATTTTCCTATTATTTTCATTAAAAATCCATACATTCATTGGCGTCTGAACGGGATTTTATCAATTAATGTCCATCCTGACCAGGATAAATCGACAATGGTCAATTCATGGAGACAAATAATGCTTCAACTTTACTATGACAGAGGACCTTGCTTTTTCTGCCGTCTCATCCGAAGAACAGGAAAAGCCAGTCGCCTCTTACCAACATCTTTGCTAGGCAGGCCTTAAGATCCACCCCTCTCCTATCCAACATGTAGAGGAGCGGAGGGCAAACTCTTGGCTTCACAAGATGCCTACCAAGGACTTGTGTCTTGTGATACGGGCTATTAGAAATATCATGTCTCAATTTAAAGAACTATTCTATGGGTTGTTCTTGTAGGTCATGGTTCAACTATTATTCCCAGTCGAGTTTCACAATTGACTGGTTTAATTTTATGGGGAAAAGTGGATTACATTTTGTACTAACCAAATTATTGCTATTTTGATCCTACTCATGATAATGGTAG
>JACSZP010043785.1:0-11261 GCA_016161895.1 Pinna nobilis | reverse complement strand
ACGTCTCTGATAAATGTGATTATTATTAACTGTCTATACTAGATTCTATAAGATATATGTATAAAGTAGATGGTAGCAGTGTGTGCGAAATATTCCTTTTGGCTGTAGTGTAGTTACAGTGCAACAAAGAAGGTATTTTACTATTTTGACTTAGGAAAAGTCAAAATAGTAAAATACCTTTTTCGTTGCACTGTAACTAGCTGTAGGGCTACTCTGGATCAATTCTTTTTCTTAGATGCATTGATCTGCTGGTGTACATTGTAAAACTGTTAGCCCAGGGCTATAGCAGTGAATAACAGTTAAATAGACAGACCGGTCTTGAGTACTTGGGGTACCGTACAAGAACTTCCACTCACATGTCATAGATAAGTGACAGAAGATTATTTATTTAACAGATCAAAATATTTCACTCACCGAACGAAAATGAAAAACAAAAATTAGTTACTAAAGGAGCTTGGTTGACACTGAGAGAGAGAGATTGAGAGAGATCAAAAGATGCCATTTTCTTATTTGTGAAGTTCATAATCATTTATAATTATCAAATATACTAGCTAGTTCAGTTCAAGAGAGAAAGTTATAGAAAAAGAAAGTTGACATTAATCTCTATCACCAGCAGTACAACATGTCTTGGGAACATTAACTCTTTTGGATACATAAGGTTGATGGTTTGAACTGTTATTTTGAAAGCTTTAAATTCCTTTAGCATGCAGGTTTGAAGTGGAGTTGTACTCATTTGTCAGGTTCAGCAATAATACAACCATCTGCCCTTCTCTCCTGAGAATAACCTTTTTGTTTGCTCAATGCTGCAACATGCATAGGAAAAACCTAAGATATTTCATAATTTATTTATCCGGCATGTATTTTTTTCCCTTGAATTTTTCAGTTTCATAACATTTTGTGTACATGTGTTTTGTACTTTCGTTGTTGATCTAGATGTCCGTCACATTGATATACACATACATTTTACACTTCTTAGAGTGTGAAAATTCAAAATGTTAGAAGAGAGTGTGAGGCTAATAACAGTAACACTAGATGTACTGTTTTATGCATTAGTAGATTTATGTCCCTGGTTGTAGAGCGATGTCAGGGTACATGTACATTGTACATATATCTGAAGCAGTAAGTTATACATGTTATATTAATATATTTCCCAGAAAACTGAAAAGTGCTATGAAGAAGGATACTGCCAATTAAGAATTAGAGGACCCAGTCATGATAGATAAGTCTAGAAAACCCCGAATGGTAATAAATCTGGGTCTCCTCTGTGTTTACCTAGGAAACTGTCATGGCCAGCAAACGCGAAACAGCTGACTTTGTCAGGTTTTTTAAATAAGTGAAAATAAAAGTAAAGATAATGATAGCAACTACTAACAATTGTCTAGATCCACATGTAGCACTTATGAAGCAGTGGAGGATAGACAGGGAAGCAGTGACGGAGAGTATGAGTCAATGAGATCGACTGATGTTGCCAAGACAGCAAGAGGAAAGAGTTGGGTATGTGAGTTAAGAATGTGTCACTGATAGATCCAAAGTCAAAGATGACTGATGGAATAGAAAGAAAAGGCTGAATGTGATAAGAGAGAGTTATCGTCTGCAAATTTTGTCTGAAGCTCGTAAGACTAGTCGACAAGAAAATTAATTAAAAATTTTATATGTACATGCATTTCTAGGAGTCAATACGTTTAGGGTAAATTTTATCACACTAGATCCAAATGTCATTTGAAATGTATTAAAGAGTGAAAGAAACGATTTGTAAGGGAGTCATGCACATCTGCCTCAAATAAAAAATTAAAAAATTGACATAAACTCTAAGAAACAAAATTAAGATGAATGAGATGTATTGCTAAAGTTGAAAAGTGAAAGAAAATGAAAACATTGAAAATGCAAAGTTTGTTACAGTTCTAGCAGATCAACTGGTCAAATTATAGTGCAGTAATTGAGCAAGAAACTGATTTTGTTAAATATGAAGCTTTTTTAAAAGTATTTAAATGCCAAGGGTTTTTTCAAAGTGTTTTTTTTTTCTTTTTTCACTTTTATTTGGACAAGTGGAATTTTCATTCGGACGAGTACTTTTCTATAGGCACTTGCCCACTGGACGATTGGTTCCAAACATTTTTCCTGAGCCCTGAGCCATGCATATACCTTATTTAAACAACTAGCAATACCAGTACAATGTAATCTACTGTAAATCCGGTTTTATTCGCGAGAATTTTATTTTTGCGTAATTACGCGAGAGCACTTACTCGCGAAATTAAAAGTCTCGCTTAATATATAAACCCTAAATTAAATGCTCAATACAACATAATCTTAAAATACTTAACAAGCAACCACGCAAAAATATAATGTCGCGAATAATTGCATGGCTACTGATTCGCCAAAATAAAGTTCTGCGAAAATTTCTGGATTAACAGTACCAAGTTAGAGTGATTCTCGTGTTAATTTACACTTATAAATATTAAAATATTTATATTTACACATGTAATTATATATTACTCATAATGTATCTCAATGGGTTACCATGATATATACTGTAAGTGTAAAGTACCGTGTGTTGCAATTTACTTGCATTTTCTCCCCATTTAGGTTTAACATGCACTTAGGGCAGGTACATGTAATATGAATAATATAACAATACAAGCTGTGTCTGAAATTCAATTGCAGGCATTTTGTAAGGTAGCAAAATAGACATGAGGAGTTATGTTGGTTTTTCTAAATCCTATTTTATTGCTTTATCTACATATGTACATGTACATTGTACTTAACATTTTCTTGACTTTCTCTTTGTTTTCATTCAGATTCACAATGGCTAATCAGAATCATTGAAGTTGGGGCAGGTGCTCTTTGGAATAAAGATGGGGGTGAAGTACAGGCATGCAATCAACATAATATTCATACTCTGTATAGCAGTTTCTGCAGTGTCTCTATTCATCCTCTTTACCTCGTTCTTTTTTGATGAAAAAATTGATAGAGGTTCCAAAGACTCCATGTTCATTCGCTGGGCAGGGAGTATGGAAGTTGATTTAACTGATGAGAAAGTGAAATCTACACCACGGGACACCAGATGTACATTTCACAGCTGTTTAGATGTGTTTCACTGTGGATACAACGACAGGACAAAATTAAGTGTATACATCTATCCTCTTATGCACTATGTTGACAAGGAAAGTTCTGATTTGACGCCCTCTGTATCCAAGGAATATTACGAGATCTTGGAGACTATAGCGGAAAGTCCATTTTCTACAACTGATGCCTCTACTGCCTGTATATTTGTCCCGGCTATTGACACACTAAATCAAAACAACCTTAAGTTGAAGGAGATTGGACAAGTGCTTGCACAGTTACAATGGTAAAATTCACCTTCATTCAATATAAGTTAATGATTATAAAACAAAAAGTTTCATTTAATACTCATAAGATTTTAGGTCAGCTGAGCTGAAGGGTTATGATGACCTATTGCGATTGTGTTTTGTCTGTTGGCTTCTGTGGTTTGTCTTTAACTTTTCACATTTTTTACTTCTTCTCAAAGACCATCAGTCCGATTTCATCCAAACTTGGTAGAAATTAACCTCATTTGAAGCCACATAAAGTTTGCAAACAGAAAGGAGCTGACTCCTATAGAGGCCCTAAAAGGGTCAAAAGAGTGATATAATTCCTTTTCCTCTGCAATAATTGAAATGAGTTCTCTTGTTGAAATGCTTTTACATTAAAATAAGATGAAGAATGCAGAATTTTTCAAATTTTAGAGCCAGTATTTGTACATGGGTATCATAGGCTGAATCAGGGATATAATTTTAGATAGAAACAGTCAATCTTATACAAGAACTTATTTTGGTGCCTCTGAGCCTCATACAAGTTATACAAGTTATATTTATTATTTTCTGTAGGTGGAATGACGGCACAAACCACTTGATTTTCAACATGTTACCAGGAATGGCCCCTGACTATGCTACAGTGCTGGAGGTTGACACAGGTAAAGCCCTCATAGCAGGTGGAGGATTTTCCACATGGTCATACCGCAGAACATTTGATGTTTCCTTGCCTGTGTACAACCCATTGGTGGATCGCAATGCACTCGTGCCAAAGTCCTATCTGTAAGTACTAGTAATGTAAATAATGCTGTTCTTCTTATTGGTCTTTTTTTTTTACTTACGAATTAGCTTTTACAAATCCAGATTGCACATGCCAGGTTCATTTATTTCGGATGTAAGACAACAAAATCATCCAAATAAGATTTTAAGTACTCCCAAAAGATATGGAATCTACAGTAGAGGATGATTTCTATACAAATGGTAGATTTGGGATTTATGATCAGGAGGTTTTTATACACAGGTCACCGGTAAAGCAGATATTACTGTACATCTGAAATACTTATTAGGACTTTAGGTGGGGCCTCTGTGGCCGAGTGGTTAGCATGTGCGACTGCGAATCAAGAGATCCAGGTTTGAACCGCGTACATGTAGTACCACTCCGCAGTTGGCCATCCCTGACTTTCGGATGATATAGTAAAAACTGAGGTCCCATGTCACAGTGGGTGTTGGCACGTTAAAGAACCCTCCCTGCTCTACGGCTATCAGTGCCGAGCATATGCAAAATTTGTAGCCCTTCACCGGCACACAGTGACGTCTCCATATGAGTGAAATATTCTTGAGTGGGACGTTAAACAACAATACCAATACTGATCAGGTAAATATAAAAAACTGGCAAGTTGTACGGTACATATACAATGTACATGTACTTATAGTCTATGACTTTTTTAACTGCTATTGCAGAAATTTTATTTTTAGTAAGTATCTATCAGTAAGTTACAGATCCAGTCAATGTTTGGTTCCTGTTGACCAATTTTAACAGAGTATTGGTCCTTTGACATGCTGGTAGGGAACTGTTTTAGTGATTAAGCACTTGTTTATTGCCTCACTTCTTTGTAAAGTTAAAAACTGAACATGTACAATATATTTGCTTTGATGGTCTGAAAACTCCATATTTTAATGACGACAGTGTAACACTTTCAACACTAAGTTTCTCTCCTTTGCTTTCAAATCTGGTTTTGGACCATTGTAATCCTATGTGAAGTATACTTTGCTGTAGGTAAGGGTGCATCTGTAGGCAAGGTTTCTCCTCCACCAGTGAAAACGGGACACTGGCATATGGCTAATAGATTGTAAAGTATGCAGTGGTTTCCCTCAGAACCAGCTTGTGGCCAAATTGGCCGTTTCAAATGATTTTCTGACCGGTTCAAATCCGAGCTTTAAAAATTTACTGGGGGGAAGAAACCCTCAGAATCCCCCTCTTTGTCAATTTGATTCATTTTCAAGCCTGTTCAAATAGAATAACGGGAAAACACAGAGTGTGACACAATGCAATTTTGAAATGAAAAATTAAATGTTTACTTTCAGGGAAGGAAGACCATGGTTATTAATTTCATCCCAAACTGGGCTACATCAAGAGTACAGGGATGTACTTAATCATGTAACAAAGACAGAGAAAGGCCTGCTTATGATAGACAAGTGCCCAGGACAGGATAAACACTGGAAATTCTCTGAGAGATGTAAAGGCGCACAGAAGTTCAAATATCCACAGATCTTACAAGTAAGATTAGTCACCAGGAAGATCATATAGACACATATCTAAATCCACATGTTTTACATCTAAGATTGGCAACTCTGAACATCATATATATACTGCTCTAACATGTAAGATTAGCAACTTAAAAGTTTAAATATTCACAGATCGTATAAGAAAATCATGTAAGCCAATCAGAAATTAAAAGATCCAAATGTTTACAGGTTAGATTAGACACTATGAAGTCAAACAACCATATAAGTAAAAGATTCTCAAATGAGACATTAAACAACCATTCAACTTGAACAGAAAATTTGCCAGTTTATGTATGGGAGATCTGTGGTCCTTGCCATGGATATCTTGGCAACTGGTGTTTCTCCTCCTCCACATGAAACTAGGTGTCTCCTGAGTTTGATCATGACCGTTTTACATCTTTACTTATAGGATTGTGACAGTTTTACATCTTTACTTATAGGATTTTGACAATTTTACAGCTTTACTTGTAGGATCGTGACAGTTTTACATCTTTACTTATAGGATTTTGACAATTTTACATCTTTACTTATAGGATTGTGACAGTTTTACATCTTTACTTATAGGATCGTGACAGTTTTACATCTTGACTTACAGAATTTTGACAATTTTACATCTTTATTTTAGGATAGTGACAATTTTACATCTTTGCTTAAAGGATTTTGACAATTTAACGTCTTTACTTTTATGATCTTTTACGATTGTGACAATTTTACACCTTTACTTTTAGGAAGGGACATTTTGTCTGCTACTTCGGGGATCTCGTATGGGACAGACAACTCTAGGTGATGCTTTGATGACTGGCTGTATCCCAGTCATTGTGGCTGATGGTTATGTTCTCCCCTTCTCAGAAGTTCTGGATTGGAAGAGGTTTGCTTTTAAAGACATTTCTATCATGTTCTTCGTCTAGCTATGGTATAATACTGAGGAAAAGGCTTACCTAAAGGGAATAAAATATTCATTCATGATATTGGAAAATCCAGAACTGGAGTGAATAATCATTTTTGAAGTATAATGTAGTTTTGTTCAAATGTGAAAGCATTTTTAGATTATACTTCATTTAAAATTGCATCAGAAAGTACTTTTATCATTTTCAGAGCTGCTGTCATTGTGAGAGAAAATGACCTTGAGACAGTGATGAGCGTTGTAAGGTCATTTAGTGTTGAAAGAGTTCATGAGATGAGGCAACAGGTCCAGTTTTTCTGGGAAAATTATTTCAAATCCATGAAAGCAATTACACTAACTACACTACAGATTATTAATGACAGAGTGTTTCCCTATGCCAGTAGGAAGTATGAAGAATGGAATGAGATACCCAACAAGGTCAGACTTACTTTATTTTCCATAAGGGTTTTAGAATGTGGCAGAAGAACCCAATGTCCTATGTCATAGTAGGTGTCAGCATCTTAAAGGTCCCTCACTTCTCAATGGTCCCAAGTGCCCTAGCACAGATCAAAATTTGAAGTCCTTCATCAGCATTTGGTTACCTCTCCATTTGAGAGAAAGATTATTGAGTGGGCTTTATATAATAAAAAACAACAACATCCAAACTTTACCTAAGACTCTGAAATGGAAATAAGGGAACTTTTCTCTCTTGATATGATGGAGGTTAGAAAATAAAGTTATTCTGTATAGATAGAATTTCCAATACAAAATGGTAGCATTTAATTTTAGTATTAGATCAGGCAATCTTTTTCAAAAAGTGATTCTTCTTTTAGTTTTCACATTCTATATTTTTCAAGTGCCTTATGGGTCATGATTTGAGTGATTGCCTATTGACCACAAGGTCCAGAATTTAAGTACAATTTGTACCCTGATTTCTTTTTTCTGTTCTTTGCATTAGACCTTAAAATTTGAGTCACTGTATTAGGTATAAGCTTGACCTGTCAAAGACCCATCACTGCAAAGGGCAATGTTCTTGGCAAATATTATTGAAGCCTGAGTTGGTTTTATTTTGTTGTGAGATACAAATGAAAGGACAGACTTCACTTGAGTACAATTACTTCATAGAAGAGTTTTCATTATTTGAAATACCGGTATGTTCTTGAAGCATAGGCATGACTATAGTTCTGGCTTGCTACATATTCATATTTGGGACCACCCTTTGCTTCCTAGAATGATGTTTTGACACACCTTTCTTTCAAGAACACAAAGCATTCAATCTTTTAGAGTCTAGTTACCTCTCTGTTATTTTGAGCACATCACTGACCACTTCAGAACATTGATTGTAGAAAAAAGTGTACATATGGATTATTATCAATTTGACAAAATCTCACATAGAAAATAGCAGATTGTGAAAGGAATTCAATGGTGAAAGATGAGAAATAAGTGTTTAAGTCCACAAGAGACAGTAAGAATTTATATGATTGTGGATCTATTTTCTTTTTCAGAATGCTGTCAGAAATCCATTATTTTTACCTCTTAACCCACCCAGTAGTCAAGGTTTTACAGCAGTGATACTGACATTTGATAGACTGGAGTCCATGTTCCAGGTCATACACCAGGTGTCCAGGGTTCCCAGTCTGGCTAAAGTTGTGGTTGTATGGAACAACCAGGAGAAGCAGCCGCCTCCCAGTAAGTGTCATAGCTCGTAATTCTTTAATCTTCTTATTGTATGGACTCAAGTGGCCTACTAGCCTTAACATCACAAGTACATAGTTTGTGTTTGCTGTATTTTCAGGTCATTATAGTGGCTTTAAGTGGTGTTTCAGTTGCAATATGGTGTTACTTAGTTGATTTAAGCTAATTGTTATTTTTGGGCCTGTGTAGCCATGTGATCAGGCAATGTTTGTTTCTTCTCATGTGAGATAGTTTGCCATGTTATTCTGTGCTAGACTGTTGGTGTTTAGCCATTACCATTTTTCGTCAGAGTCTCATCTCGAACACTTAGAACCAACTGTAAGTGTATGGCGCAAAAAATTGTGTTAAAAAAGAAAAAAAACAAAAAAGCTACAAAATCTTTGCTACTGATAAAATTCTTAATTGAAGCGTTCAGGGTTTTCATCATATTCAGAGACATACTTATTTTCTACAAAGATTCATAATAGTTATCTGAAAATTAGCTTAGAATTTTCTTACCATTCTGACCTTATCTTTGCTTGTCACATGATATCTCTTAATATACATATATTGAGCTGACATTTAACTCATGTTGTAATATGAGGGACAGTGAATGTAGTTGCCCCTTTGTCTACATTCAACATTGTTGTCCACACTGTAATGCTAGGAGTTTTATTTCTTGATAATGATAACTTGGAAAAACAAACATGCATATTGATGCATTTATAAAAATGAAATGCATACTCAGATACAGTCCATGACTTTTCATTACTAGAAATAGAACATTAAGGTCATCTTAGTAATCATATATTTTTCTATGTTCTTTCAGTGTCCACTTGGCCAACTATTAGTAAACCTCTGAAGGTTATACAGACTCACAGGAACAAACTAAGCAACAGGTATAAATCCAGTGTTCACATCTACTAAAGTTATTATAATTAACTTCACACCTGGCTAACTTTCACTTAGATTTAATGGCTGAAATGAAAATATACATGCTAGAATAGGATTTAGAAAAAGGTCTCTGTAATTCTTGGTATGCCTGGTCATGGTAAAAACAATTAGAAACAGCCCTTGATGACCTGAAATTTAGCTCTAGCTCTTTAGCTTTGTATGATTCTGATCCAGCTGTCATTTGTACTTTATTTGTTAAAAAGATTACTGATTGAAAGCTGGTAGGAATAACCCAGGTTTGTGAAATAGAGAGTTCTGAGTCCACAACTGAATAACATTATTTGGGTCCGAGTGGTTAGCGTGATCGACTGCGAATCGAAAGATCAGGGCTGGGCACCATAAAACTTGTGAGTTAACTTAAGTCTGAAAAGATTCTCAAATCCAGCTCATCCTGAATTCTGATTGGCTGAGAGACTAGATTCTCAGACTTAAGTCAATTTTCAAGTTTTATGGTGCCCAACCCTGGGTTCGAGCCGCATAGCACCACTCCGCGGTTGGCCGTCCCTTTCTTTTGGATGACACAGTAAAAACTGAGGTCCCAAGTCACAGTAGGTGTTGGCACATTAAAGAACCCTCCCTGCTCTACAGCCAACAGTGCCGAGCATAGGCAAAATTTGTAGGCCTTCACCGGCACATGATGACGTCTCCATATGAGTGAAATATTTTTGAGTGGGATGTTAAACAACAATACCATACCATACCATACCAATAACATTGTTCCACCAATTGACTGTAGAGCTCAATGTTGATGAAAATTTCCATTTGTCTACATGACAAGTTTTTGCTGATATAGACACTGTTGGATTGCAGTCCAAATGCCACCCCCAAAAGAAAAAAAAAACGTTTGCCTTTAATCTAGAAGAAAATACCAGTGTCTTTTTCTGTTCTATTCACTAGACCTAACTGACTATTGAATGGTGAAAAAAGGAGAAAAGCTCAGTTCTTTTCTCACTCAGGCATATTTGCCATGTCTCCCCTATTATAAACGGGGAGACTTCCTCTTTTTTATGTAAAATTCATATAATTTCGTACAAATAATACAGTTCTTCCCTTAAACAACTTCAATTTTCCTATTCATTCCTAATTAAATTTAGAGCCTTCCCCTATGAGATTGAAATTTCTCCCCCATTGAAAATTTTCAAGGTTGGCAACTCTGCTTCAGAAATATGTTTATAAGGCTGGTTGAACAAATCCCAAAGGAAGACGATGTATCCAAATAGGAAATGTTTTGGGCACAGACTACTGGACAAATGTCAAGGTTCAGTGTTGAAAGAAGGATAGTTGAAAATAGTCTCTCTTGTCTTTCCAGTGACAATAGAATTATGATGATCCGTGTATAAGATCTACAACAGCAATGAAACAAACTAGGCTTTTAACCTGTGCCATTACTTGTATGTGAAGTTATTACAGAGTAATTACTTAAACTGAATTTGTTCTATTTCAGATTTTTCCCATACCATGAGATAGAAACAGAGTGTATACTTGCACTAGATGACGACATTGTCATGTTAACCGCGGACGAGTTAGAATTTGGCTATGAGGTAAATCGTAACAAAACTACAGAGCAAAGTCTGCAGTCTCTTCTTAATCATCTGGTTTACTGTTAATTCAGATATTATTATTATATAAAGCTTCAGTGGTGGAATGGTTAGAGCATTGTGCTGTAAAACATTTAGCCCCTCACTTCTAGTCCTTGTGAGTTTGAACCTCAGAGGAACTTAGGTTGATTGTGTGACAAAGTTTGCCAGTTTACATGCAGAAGGCCTGTAGTCTCTATCCAACCAATAAAAAACTAACTGCCACCACATGACGGACAGACTGTTGAGTGTGGCATAACATAGATAAAACATAAAGATATTCTTATGAAAGATAGCAGTATTTATAATACTTATACGGTTGAAAGTTACTAATGATACCTCCTTACTGCCTAGAATTGGTCAGATTAGTGAGGTACAGCATTGTGCCATAAGTTTATGAACAAACATCATTTTTACTACAGTAAAACTTCGATAAGTCGAAGTTCAAGGGACCGCTTGAAAAAGTTCGAGTCATCGGGACTTCGACTCATGAATGTAGTGAATGTAGCGAGTTTCTCCCTATTGTCATGATTTTTCCTGGTTGCAGTAACCCTAACCCACCCCCCCCCCCCCCCCCCT